>JAQQZR010000010.1:5700524-5741534 GCA_030068235.1 Notoglanidium macrostoma
GTTCACTGAAAAGCATTCCAGGTGACGACTTCATGAAGCTGGGTAAGATAATGCCGATTGCATCATCACGGTAAATGGTGGCTGCTTTGAAGAAACTAAAATATGAAACATATTTTGTTTTTGTTTACACTTTTTTGTTTACAACATAACTCAATATATGGCGTACGAGTTGCTTCATAGTTTTGATGTATTCAGTAATGTTTTACAACGTAGAAGGCAAAAAAGAAAATAAAGAAAAACCTATGAAAAAGAGTAGGGGTGTCCAAACTTTTGACCGGTAGTGTGTATCAATGATGAGATCTTTTTTTAAAGCACTAAAAAATATGCTTTTGAATTTGTGGCTTATGCAAGTACTTTCCTTTTCCAGGAGTTTGTACAGTACTTTAAAAACAAACTGAATCACATGGTGTGCTGGGGGGACAGGATGGAGTTCATCAATGGTTGGTACATCCTGCTCATCATCAGCGACCTGCTCAC
Source organism: Notoglanidium macrostoma (assembly GCA_030068235.1). NCBI lineage: Eukaryota > Metazoa > Chordata > Actinopteri > Siluriformes > Auchenoglanididae > Notoglanidium > Notoglanidium macrostoma. Next base: position 5,701,002 of record JAQQZR010000010.1, read on the forward strand.
CATCGTCGGCTCTTTCATTAAGATCGGCATCGAGACCAAGGTACCTCATGTGTAGAAAGATCGAGGAAGAAGGAACATTTCCTTTTAGAGTAGGAGGGATCTGTATTGGAAGAACCTCAGATTAAAACATAATTTTAAACATGTAATTTCATTTACCAGATAATTTAATCTACCAGTCAAATTAGTGACTAAACGTATATAACAGTGTTGTTTTTTTTTTTGTGCTTTAATTGAGCTAAACGAAACAGAAATGAATTCCGCAGACTTTAACCAACTCTCACAGCTTTTCTCCTCCTCCTTTTAGAACATCTCGTCCTATGACGTGTGTGGGATTTTGTTGGGAACGTCAACACTGTTGGTGTGGGTGGGGGTGATTCGCTACCTCAGCTTCTTTCAGAAGTACAACGTAAGTACAAAACCTCAACCTGCTGCCTCCATGTTCCAATTCAAGCTTTCATTACCTAGCATTAGTCACTAGTACTAAGCTAGTCATGTCAAATTATCTTTAAAAAAAAATATATATATATATATATGTTGTCTTATACTGACATCTGGAAATGTTTGGTCTCTGGGCCTAACGAAATGTGAAGAGAACTTCTCCAATCATGCATTCACTTAGTCTTCAGTTATTATGCAATGAACAAAAAAAGGGCTTGGAGATAAACGGCTCCAATTTAATAAACCAATCAGTGTGTCCTCTCTCATTCCCTTTAAAACCCAGGTGTATTTGCACCTTGGCGGATTGCTATTATAAAGGTTAGGAATATACCTATTATAATAGCTATTATAAGTAGGACAGTACACTTCTCTGCAGAGGAAACGGCTCTGCCCATGCCCAAAGTGGAAACGCAGAGTAGATCATCTACCAGAACAGCAATAATAATCCTTCATGTTTTTTCATTTTTAATATTTTGCATGTTTGTGTGCTGCTGCACATCACTGTGTGTGTAATTAGCAGGTTGTACACCAGTATCCAGAAGGAAGCACTTTGGTCTTATAGTTTAGGGGCCCCCCCCCATCTACACAAGGTCAAAACTATCAGATATTCCTGTCCTTGTGGGGACATTTGGTTTCTGTGAGGATATAAACACACTCCCACACCCAGTCATTATCTGTTTTTGTTTTGAAACACATTTTTGCGATCTTGACATGTAGACGGTACACATCTAGATATTAATCCTAGATTCGAAAATCCAGTAGCACATACATATTTTACATTCTTTACAAACTGTAAACACAGACAGACACACGCAAGCCTCTGTACTTGCTTTCAGGGGGACAAATTTTGGACAAATTTGACAAATCCACCATAAACTACCGTGATGTTGTTTAATGAAAATGTAAACCGAATGAAAGTTTTAAGCATGAAATATGCCCTCTTGTGCGCCAGATCCTGATCGTGACGTTGCGTGCGGCGTTCCCTAACGTGATCCGTTTCTGCTGCTGTGTCGCGGTGATCTATCTCGGCTACTGCTTCTGTGGCTGGATCGTTTTAGGGCCATATCACGTCAAGGTAAAAGCCCAAAAGCAATCCGTGAGCAGGTTGTGATGAACAAAGGCTGAGCATGGCGGAGAAACTTACTTTAATCCTAATTTACCTTATTTCTCAGAATATTATATATGTTTGTGGAGAACAGACTCCATCATGGTCATTACTATAATTAAACCTGTTTTGTTATTTATCGAAGCAGGTTGTAATATTTGACCGTAATTACGTTCTTTGTATTTATAGATCCTCTAGTAACTGTGTACGAGTCTGCAGGCCCTGACTTGTTCAACCTAAACATTGTGTGTGTGTGTGTGTGTGTGTGTGTGTGTGTGTGTGTGGTTTTCTTCTTCCTGTCAGTTCCGCTCTCTGGCCATGGTGTCGGAGTGCCTGTTCTCTCTGATTAACGGAGACGACATGTTTGTCACCTTCAGTGGCATGCAGGAGAGCAGCACGCTGGTGTGGGTCTTCAGCCAGGTGTGTTTTATATCCTGCTTATACACACTAAAACTCATGTACACGCTTTCACAAGGGCTTCTGTGCATCTTCTGTTTCAGTTTGTCTTGCACTAATACTGTCTACATGTGTCAACACGACCAGGCTGCGTTTTTGTTTTCCGATTTGGTCAGCACAATGTCTTTTAATTATACGAAGGAAATTTTATGTAGTATCACAGTGGTCTTAGAAAGCATCTGTTTTCTAATTTAATGCTTTGAACCTCTGTCCTGTATAGCATGATATATGAGGAGGTTGCAGAAGCTACGACAGGCTTTAGTTTTACAGCTAGCTGACGCATAGAAATGTAAAATTCATGATGCAGATTGTTTCAGAAGAAATAATATAAATGATGAAATAATGAACAGGAATTGTTCGTATTTCCTACTGCTTTGATGCATTTCATTTGTCTAATACAATTTCTTATATTACACACATTTTCAAACTGTCTCACAGGATTTGCATATAAATGTCTTCTTCTCTAGGTGTACCTATACACATTTATCTCTCTGTTCATCTACATGGTGCTGTCGCTCTTCATCGCCCTCATCACTGGGGCGTATGAGACCATTAAGGTAAGCTGGAAGGATTGGGAGTCGGGGGAAGAAAGGGTTATAGTAAATATTTTGTGCTGAATGGTAAAGTGGTTGTCTGTCCTGATATGCTACTGTCCTCACCTTTGGGTTGCGTTATTTTTGTTTTTTCTAAATAGCACCAAACTCAGGAGCCCATTCACATCACCGATTTGCACGCGTTCATCGCCGAGTGCAAAGACACACCCAGTTCTGGAAAGTTCCGTGGACTGGAGACGTCGCCGTGTTCCTTCTTCTGCTGCTGTGACAGGTCTGCCTGCTTACGTATAAACTGTGTGTGTTGATCTGACCGAGAGTTAGCATCTGTTCCAGTGGCATTTATACTGAATGTGAGCTTCAGTAATGCTGACTGGCTCTGATTATTGTGCCTTTATCTCTCCTGCTTGGCAGTCTTACCATGCAATGGATCATGAATAGTTTCACTAGTGTACAGAGGTTTAAAATGATCCGGCGCAAATGGATCATTTGTGGCATGGAAATGAACCCACTGGCAAAGAGCTGCCCCTTTGTTTTTTTTTTTGTTTTTTGTTTTTTTTATAAAGAAAATCATGAGGCATAAATAGTTACAACATACGATTGTCCGGTGAAAGGATTGTTAATGTTTATAACTAGCATAGGATTTTTATTTTTAGGTAAGGATGTCTGTTAATTCTGAGCACATCCTGTCCCTGATAATACGTGGCATCGTTTTGGTTATGATATTTAAATCCTGTTTTCTTTACAGGACCACCACTTACGAAGACGTTCTACTGGTGAACTAGTCGTACACCTGCAGCTCTTACGCTCCCTGCTGGTGACCGAGTGATACTGCATCCATTCCATGGTTAGAAACCGGATAAATACAGATACCAAGTGCTGTATCCAATACACAGTCCAATCCACACACTGTACGGGAGAGAGGATTTTCCTCCTGGATGTGATGGTGAAAAGAAAGAACGGAGCGATGGAAAGGACGAAAAAGGCAATTTCTGTCTGTTATCTTCTTCACAGAGAGCAGCACTATGTTAGTGCACAAGCTTTATTTAGTGTATGTTAGGAGGTCATTGTTGTACGTGTCATATTTAAGATGATTTTAATGTGTGTATGGTTTTAACTTGGCAGAAGCTAATATATTTAGTGCTGCTGTTAATGTTTTTGCATTGTTTTACACTGATAAGTCATGGCTAACTTATCATTTAGGAGAAGCAAAACTGCCATTGCACCTCACTTTCACTACCCCCGCTCATCTCATCTCCGCACTTATCACTTCCTCTTTGTTCCTTTCAAGATAAAGACCAAGCTGCCCTTAGATATAGATATAGATATATTGAGCTGTTTTGTACTATTTTAGGTTCTCCACACATTCCAGCAGCAGTCAGTAAAATATCTGCTCAAACAAATGATTTTGGCCTCCAATGTTCAACTCGTCATGACACGAGGCATCTCTACCGGTCTAGTCGTGTCTCCTGTACATTCAGAAATCCTCCTCTGCTGCGTTAGTGTTCAGGCAGTCTAGCCTAGGCATGAGCTTTGGACTTAACAGCGAATTGAGGCGCTGTAATTGGATTTTGTGCTTTTGTTATCTTCTGCCAAAATTCTGTGTGTCCTAAACTAGTTCTTCTTTCACTGCATTCAAATCCTGTTTCAAACCTGACATGAACGTGAATTGGTTCAGGTAAGGTGGGCTTTAATTGGGACCAGCATGTAAAGATTGATGAAATGCTTCAGGGCATTACCACTTTGCAAACTTGGGGAAGCTGAACTGAATGTTCACGCTCTCTGATGATGCGGTCATTATATCCTGGAAGGGATAAGCCGGAAGGGTTTTGTCCGTTCTCCTGGGCCTGGATGTAAATGAGCTCAGCAGGGTGCAGCGTCGGTTCTTTAAGACCCAGAAGAATAGGATTTACTAAATGCATGTGACAGGATATGACCTGCGTCATGAACAGTACACATGTACGCTTTGTTCTTGATTTTGGAGATGTAGCCACTGCAACTATGAGTCGCTATGGGGACCGTGCTAGATTTTAAAAGGCTAGATGCCTTTTATATTCCTAAAGGTTCATTCACAAGTCAGAATTGGACTGGGGTATGATTTGGGTCGCAGTGATGCGGTATGCAAAAACTTGCCTATTTTCTTGTCTCAGTGATTGTCTAAGTCAGTCATCATGTACAGAATTTTAATTTATTCATGCTTACACTCCCGAGTCACTCTATTAGGAACACCAGCACACTTGCTCATTTATCCAATCATGCGGCAGCTATGCAGTGCAAAAAAAATCAAGAGCTTCAGTTAAGGTTCACGTCAAACATCAGAAAAGTTTGATCTCTATGACTGGCCAGTTTGGGTGAGTCTGTGCCCATGACGGCCTCAGATTCCTGTACTTGGCTGACGGGAGTGGAACCTCTGCCATTGTAGCATATTGAAAATCCCAGGAGATCATTTCTGGAATACTCAAACCAGCCCATCTGGTACCAGCAACCATACCATGGTTAAATACACAGAGATCACACTTTTTCTCCATTCTGTGTAATGTAAGCATTAACGGAAGCTCTTTACCTGTATCTGCATGATTTTATTTGCATTGTGCTGCTGCCATGATTGGCTGACTTAGATGTCACTTAGTGACTTAGCTGGCATGCATGAATGCACAGGTGTTCCTAATAAAGTGGACACTGAGGTGTGTGTATTGTAATTAGTTTCTATGTATATAATGAGGTTTGAATGCACCAGCAGTGATGATACATTTAATGTTAGAATAACGCACAGTTTTATGAAGGAGTTCAGTTTCCCTTTGAGGCTGGTCTATTATCAGTATTCTTTATTGCAATTACAATGACTAACCATTATAATAGAAAGTGAGAAACTGACCTGAGATCAGTCTACAAAGGCTGGAAGGGAGACCCATATAGTCTCTATTGAAATCATTTGTCTACTTGAATGATGTTTCTAAGCAAGTGCTATATTTTTATTTTTATTTTTTAAATTTTTTTATTTTTTTGAGTCACTGATTTTATATAATATATAAATATTCAAAAATTCTGTTTTGTCTTTTACCCATGATCATTTATGCTTGTTGAAGAGATTACATTGGTACAAGCATCTAATTTCTATGGCTTTTTACGAACAGCTGTTTTGGACACTTAAGGCAGAGCAATGGTTTTTGTCTCTGGTTATTTTATCAGTTTTTATTGTACGTGTGTGTTGCTAATCTGTTCATCATGTTGATACACACCCAATACAGAGATTCTTTTTGCAGTTCTAGACTCGTTTATTTACTTCACAGCAACCTCTGAGAAAATCTCGTAATATAAATCTTTTCTGTAATATTTTCTATAATTGACGACAATAGGTTTAAACCCTCTGTGTCTTAAGTCTATATTATTTTTTTGACAAATGTTTTCTAAAAAACACAGTTTTCTGGTCAGGATCACTAAAAAGCCTCCATGTTCTGAAGATATAGAAGGTTTAATCAGACAAACTCTTGACACCCTCAGGAATTAAATAGACCTGCATGTTTCAAGGTGGATGACATTTATTTTGGAACTGTATTGAAAATTAACGGCTCAAACAGGTACAGTTGAAAAAGTCTCACAAAACACATTATATCCGGGCTGACTTAATATTTATTTTTACAGCTTTGGATTGAACCTATTCAATTCAAGAGGCAATTCAAAAAGGCTAATTATGTAATAATCTTGGTTCAGGTTGTGATTTCCACTTTTGTAACCAATGTTAAAAATCACAGACCCCTGATAGGCCACTTTAATAACCACTGGATTGTGCTGAAGGGTTCAGCGGAGGTTCAGGTCCAGTCATCAGCACAGGACATTAACCACAGTGCTGTCATAGTGGTTGGGGTAATTCCATGCAAATGGCAACCTTGCCATGGAAAAATAAAATTGTAAATCATATTTAAATGCTCATGCATGTCTATAATTACTATACATCACTTCATCTGTTAGATATGACTAGCAATCTCACACTAAACTCACCAGAGGGAGTAACACACCCGTATCTTCTTACTAAATGTCGTCCGTAAGTCTGAGGTTGAAGTTGGGTGGAGGAGATGCTGAATTCATCTTCCTTTGTTCTGAGGTCCTGTTTAAGTTGTTTTATACAGCCATGTGATTTCAATAGCATGTCAAGGACTGTTTCAGACATTTAATAGTAATGTATACTACAAAATAATTTCAAAACTATACTTTGTGTTCATGTTATAGATATATCTATGTGATGTCACATGCATAATACTAATGACTTGCAATTCATTCACCTGCCACTAGGAACACCCGTACCCCTGCTCATTCATGCCATTATCCAATCTGACAATTTTGGTAGCAGTGCAGTGCATAAAATCATGAAGTTACAGGTTAAGAGCTGTAGTTAATGATCAAATGAAACATCAGAATGGGGGAAATGTGATTTACTGTGGCATGGTTGGTGGTGGCAAACAGGCTAGTTTGAGGAATTCAGAAACTGCTGCTCTTCGTGCACAACAATCTTCAAAGTTCATACATCATGCAAAAGACAGAAATGTGCAGAAATGCTTCAGTGAGAGAAGTAAGAGGAGAATGACCAGATCGGTAAATAACCACTCTGTGCAACAGCACATGAACGTTGAGGTGGATGAGCGCAACATCAGAAGAGCACGTCCGGTTCCACTCCTGTCAATCAAGAACAGCAATCTGAAGCTACAATGGGCACTGACTCACTGAAACCGGATCGTTTAGAAAAAAATACCTAATCTTAGTGTGTACACTATATAAATCAATAGCATATTTCTGAATATTTATTAGCCTGTGTTCTGCCTGACTGACCATATAGCTTACTATCTCACTGATCCTGAGCTTGTGCAAGCAATACGAGTCATGAGTTTAAATGCCACATCCGTAAACCAGAATTACTCATAGCTTTAATAGAAAGAATATTGCAGAGAAAGCAAATGGTGAGGAGTGTTAAGCTTACAGTTCTAAATTCTGGTATGTGAGCATGACAGGAAGGTGAATGGGAGCTAAGAACAGACACTTATAATTCATGTTCATTCATGCACAAGGTGCTATCGAAGTATCTGAAACGCAGGTGCTAATGCAAACTGCACCAACACTGCCACATATGATTTACTGTTTAAAGGGTGAGCCTTCAGGATGAGTTAATATCTGTGGCCAATTATAGCATCAAGCCACATATTTTTTAGACAGATACTAAAAATAATTATCAGCCATTTTGATATAAACCACACCCTGCTGCTTAAGTAATAGGCAGGAAACAACTGAGCAATGTATATGATTGTACTTCTGTTCAGACTGACATCTGACAGATGAGTCCATCACAGGAGCACTGGGCATGAGGTGGAAAAACAGCCTCGATGTAAACACACACTCGCACTTATTCACAACTATTGTTTATTTGGGATAACTAATCATGTTTTGCGGATGTAGGAGGAAACCAAAGAAACCTGAGAAACCCACTGAGGCACAGCAATGCTATCTGCTGCACAAGCATGTTGTCAGAATTACCACAAACTTGCAATCTAAAAATTGCACTTCAAAATAAAAACAGTTTTTGACTTGTTATTGACTTTTACCATTTTATAACAAGAGAAATGTACTTTTTCATTGGTTCCCATTTGCTAATTCTAAGACTTTTAAAAGCAAGCCATATTTTTAGACATGGGGTAGTGAATGGGGGGTACCACCTCATCGCATCGTTGTACTTGCACAACATCTGATTTGCTTGTACAGAATGAAGACCAAACAAAGACATTTGCTCAAGTCACTTGGCCAAAATACCTACATCCATCCATTATCTACACAGCTTATCTTTCAGGATTGCAGGGAAGTTGGAGCCAATCCCAGCTGATTTCGGGCGAGAGGCAGGGTACATCCTGAGTAGGTCACCAACTTATCACAGGGCTAACATAGACGAACAACCATTAACACTCACACTCACACCGATGGGCAATTTTGAGTAGCCAATTAACCTACAGTTATCTTCGTCTTCAGGCTGTGGGGGGAAACTGGAGAACCCAGAGAAAACCCACGCAGGCACGGGGATAACATGCAGAAAGGCACCAGTCGGCTGACAGGTTCAAACCCAGAAACTTCTTCCTGTGAGGCGACAGTGCAAACCACTGCCCTGTCCTTAAAATACTTACAAAGATATAAAAATTATATGAATTAACATGAGCCCCATATGATTCATTAATTCAGCATGAACTGCCAAAAAAATAACAGATCTTTCAAATATGTGTCTTAAAGTCAGATTTTGGGTGGCAGCTGCTACTCTGTACCACCCATGTGGCTTCACGCCTCGGTGAAAAATAGCTTCCTTTTATCTGAGGACCACATAAACTCAGCAAAAGAGGCTTAGCAAATGCTACATCAGATTGTAAATCTTGATTCCTGTTAATAATACAGCCCACTAATAGATATTGACTTGCATGTTTGGTTGCATTAAGGGGCAGATGAAAGGCCTGGAAGATTCTTCTATAACAGCGATACTGAAAAATAAGAGGAATTAACCGGCACGTGCTTCAGGAACATGTAACTCGAGCAGTACCATAAGTAGGGCTCATGTACGCTACAGTACATTACACACACAGATATGGATATATGCCCAGATAAGACAGACATGCATAAAGACAGATTTTCTCGGTCACTGCCTATGACAAAGGTGAGAACATTCTGCTTTGGTTTCATGGGTGTTTTTTTTTTTTTGCATTTAACTTTATTTATCGACTGAATTTTAATGATTTGTTGTCATTTCCATGTATTTCAAGTCACATCAATAATTTTTATAGCTTGCTTTTTTGGTGTGCTCCATCGTGTATGCTTTGTTTCATTTTACATGTAAAGTATCTTGAGAGGTTGGACTAAAAATAAAACGGGCATTATATAAATAAACATGTTTTGCACACATACATAGGCATTAAAATGTATTTTGTTCCTTAAGTGGGAGTTGCATGCTGTTTCTGCAGGACAGATTACCTCCCTTCATCTTTGTAGTCTGTCTGCCATGACTTGCAGTTTGTTTGGAGGCCTTGTTCCCTGAATGCCTGCTTCAGTCCGTGGCCCATCTTCCTTTCTGGCTGTTAAACCTTGCATTCATTCTATCTGTTCCTCTCCAATAGTGACAGCTGCAAGCTTTTAACAAAAGACAGCTCTGTACTCATTAAACAGCCAGACAGCTCAAATATCAACAACGGGTCACATTTTACTTTCTAAATTAGCACAAAGAAAAAGAAGAAACACGACGCGTTTAATGTGGCAATCACAAAACAAGCAAGTGTTTAAATATTAGCCACCTACATTAGCGCCATAATGTAAACATTAACCAGACTAAAGAATTAGAGGCGCGTGCGTGGATGGGAAAGTGGGCGTGGCTGCCAGGCGCGGCTAATTTGCATACGCAAACGCGAGCCAGGGAGGGGCGCTAGTTTATAAATGGGGACACCGGGGTAGCTCGGGGTAATCGTGGGGTTTGTAGTCAGATCCGTACCTAGTATGCGTGGTTAGGCTGGGAAGAATATCTTTCGCCTTTAAATCCTTTGTTCTACCCCGGTGTAACCTGTGTGTGTATTTTTGCTATCCTCTGAGCTAAGGGCAGCAGAGCGCGCGCGCTGCTTAAGGTTATACTACGCGTTTAGAAATTTCGCGCTGTTCCGCGTGCGCTCTTTTGACGTGTGAGGAGGAGAAGGCGGCCTACGGTGAGTCAAAAAAAAACAAACCCAACCTTTAAACCTCACGTTTATTCCATAAACACTGAAATGGTTACAATGCGCCTTTAATGGTTTTTTTTTTTTTTTTTTTTTGTGCACGCGCATCTTAATTAAGGATGCCTAATCGGAGGCGCTTGCATTTTCTGTAGCCTACTTTCCTTATTTGTGTCTGTGTATTTATTAAACGCGTCTGGCTTCACGTTGTGCGTTCGTTTAATGTAAAAAAAAAAATAAATAAATAAAAATTCCTTTCTTTTGTATAAATGACCTCGTGAGGGCTGTTCGTAGCTGTTATAGGGACGTCGCGCGCTACAAATCGTGGTCAAATAACCTAATGGTCGCCTTGGAAGCTAAATATTTTGTGTCCAGACGTTTCATATCCCTATTAGCCTAGCAGACGAAACGGCTATTGCTGAAACGCTGACCTTAAAATAACAGGTCTTTACAATGTATCCATCGTCTGATTCGGGCGTCGTCGTTTGCCATCATTAACGGTACAAAATGTGATTTTATTATTTTTCTTTTCCTGATGAAGTCATGCGAAATGAATCGTGCTCGCACGCCTTATATTCCTTATATGATGATGTAGACCTGGAAAATTAACCCGTGAGTCTCTTATATTGGTAGGTTATTGTGTGAGCATGAGTGTTTGATCAGGTGTCTTCATTTAAATCGCCTTTGTCAGTAGATCAAGCTGAAGTTGTGGCGTAAGCACATCAGAACACACATTAGATCCGGATAAAATGTCATTCTGATCCCGTATCTTGTAACGGACACTTTTACTAACTGGCATATCAAATCGATACAGTGTAATGGATGCTGATTGATTGTAAACATCCAAGCAAAGGCTGGTGTTCAATCAAGGAGGTGTTCAGCAAATACACCTTTGCCTCCCTGATTTAAGGAATGTCGGAGTTTTCTTCAGATCTGAAGATGAAATGTTTCTCTATCACGAAATCCAAATCACACTGTTTACATCCTCAGAATCCACATGGTGTGTCTGGTGCAGTAAAGTTCATGAATCATGTTTGTGTTGAATGGAGGTGTGAGTTTTGCACTCAGGGAATGGAGGAGAACTTTAACTCTGTTGCCCAATGGCAGCTGCGGTGCTTCTGGTCCGGCTTACAATTCCTGGACTCATTTGCAAGCCATCTTATTAACAAGTGGGCCATTTAGAGGTGACAACTTCACTTGGCAGCTTGTGTGAATGTGCCATTGTACGCCCGTTCTTGTAGTGTAGGGTTCGACACGCCCAATTTGGTCCATGCATCTCTGTCCATGAAGTTAGCTGGGTGGTTTATAGGAATACTTGATCCTTATCAGCCAAATATGTCATTTATATGACTGCCATGGACAAGAATTTCAACATGAGAAATGAACAGGAAGCCTGTTTACATGGTGTTGGCTTGGAATGTATGTCTAATGGCAGTTGTCGATCAAACCTTCAGAAAGTTGGTCCCATCTAGGGGTGGGTGACGCGAAGAAAATGCATCATGCTTTCTGAAGACATTTCCGCAACATTTCTACAGGTTTCCTAACAAGCAAGCAATTAGTTAGCTTTTCTTTTTTGGCATAGATGTCCGTGTGATGGTCATACTGCCCCAGTTCCAGTCCCATCTATGAAAAGGATTCATTTTACAGTTCTAGGGCTTGTTTTATAAATGTTTACGTGTTCCTCAAATGTAAAAAGGCCAAAAGCAGCACTAAGATTTCCATTGAGTTTCTACATTTTTCCCTTTTTTTTTTTTTTTTTTTTCCCTCAGTACAGCGAAATGTCTTGCATTTTAAGAGGACCGTATCCAATTGAGTCAAACAACTTTCCTTTGTGCTCCTTTATAAAACACAATCATCATGGCATTAATGGAGTAGCCAGAAATGTCTAGTAGTTGATGGATATATTAAACCATTCTGTTAACCTGTTATGCTGTCAGCTTCAGACGCTCCAGCCATGTCCTGTGTATCATCTGATGCCTTTTGTACACCTTTCTGGTCCAACTTTCCAAATGATGAAGGCTATAGTTGGATTGGATCTTTGCACTTGTCTGTGCTGGTTTCCACTGGCTGTAACGCCAAGCTTTTCTGACCAAGATGTTAGAAGCAAGTAAATAAAAATCTCAAATGTTTGCTAATGGGCTATGGTCCTAGAGAACTCGCATGTCCTGCACAAACACAACCATTTTAACTCGAGAAGGGCTGTTAATTAGATGATTGGTTGAATCAGGTGTGTTGGAGCAAAGAAAATGCTACGACGTGCAGGACGTCGGTGGGAACGTGTGCTGCAAGTGCAGGCCTCTGCTTTTTCATCTGTTATGTCGGTCAAATTGCCTCTTTCTATAAAAGTAGACATTGCTTGGAATTGTTTATTTACAGGACACCCCAGAGTTTAGTGAAGCCAGACCCTTGGTGGTGGCAGTTTCCTGTTTTGTGATTTATGGCATCCGCTGTCTCTTGCATGCATGCCAAATGGTGTAATCGCTCAGCTGCGTCAAGTTATTTTAGACACCTGTTTTAGTAAGGGCCTTTGGCTTAACTCAACATTGTTTCCAACTTTGTCACCAGACGGGCTATAAGTGAACAGTGCTGTTTCTGGGTCAGATTTACTTTGGAAGTGTGATCATCATTTGTACATCCAGTCCTTTGGCTTTGATGGTGGTCTTCAGCATTACAGTGAGCTAATGATTGCATCATGCTTTTGTGTCCACCCTCTGTTTTGTTTGTGTGGTCTGGTCAAGCAAATGCAATATCTTGTCACAGTGGTTTTGTTTTGGATGAGCGAGCCATGGGAAAAATGTGAGTAACTCCAATTATGACAGGGAAAATATTGGTTTACAGCAGCCTCAAGCTGTTCTAGGATTGTTCTTGTTCGGTTGAAACTTGGGAGTGACATCTCTGTGGCATAGCATTGTTTGCAGAAGCTTCCCCCTCTTATATTGATCCTGGAGCAAGCTGCCCAACCCAGATTGTAACCATAATTGTGAAGAATGTGTCGAGGGAAAAGATGCTGTATCAATGCTTAAACTTTTGCATCAGGAGTTTTTTGTAATTGTGTGGCCTGTTTGGATATTCTCTTTGAAGGCTATAGCTTAGGGCTAAGCACTTACTACGAAGTTGAGTGCAATTCTCTTTCAATGCCAGCGACTTTGCAAATGGATGAAGAGTTTAATGTTGGCACTTGGAGCATTTCCAGTTCTCTAATGAATATTGTGCTGTGACCACTGCAATGCTTTGAAATAACTTCATTAGTTGTCGACAGAGGCTTAGCAACTGACTGACTCGCATCCTGCTCCAAATAGTGTTTGGCTTATAAGCTACCGGACTTGTTTAAATCCATTTAGGCCTGACTCCTATCCATTACTAAACTCTGCTGTCTGCTGAATCCACCCTGCATCATGCCAAGTGACTCAACCAATCACACCACCGTTCACCATCTGCACCACTCTCCCTTTTTAACTCTCTATGCCGGTGTAAATGATCCAAGTACAAGTATGTAGTTTGGCTTTCTTCCAGAGTGTGAAAGAAGTAGTGTGCCTGCCACCTGACATTGTCTCTCTGTTTTGCTGGCTTACCAGATGCTTCTGTCCTGCTCCTTCCCAACCCTCCTGCTAGTTTGGCACTTTCTTGTTTAACCCTGACAGTGCACACGTACACACCCAATATTGAGCTCTGCAGTGTCATTTTACCACATCTGAATGCTAGACACTCATGCATGGCCAATACTAATCCAGCTGGATGAGAGAGATACTGTCTACCTCAGGGCTTTCCTGTTTATCTGTACCATCATGAGCAGTTAACCCTCTCAGTGTACTCTCTTTGGCTTCATTTTTCTCATCATGCATTTAACTGACAACTGCACTAGATTCAACTCATTCAACTCAAGGTTGTGAATGAACACCCATTGGAAAGTTTTTTGAATAACCATTTCTGTGGTTATGGCTTGGTAATGGGGGTGGGTATATTAAGGGTGTGGTCTGCCTGCTGATGGAAGGGCCTTTTCTCTGTGGATTAAACCGGTTTTATAGGTTGAGCTAGTAAGCTGCTATAGGTCACAAGTATGAGGAAATTGCTGGTGGGATTACAAGCTGTGTGAGCATTAACCATGGGAAACTGCTTATTGATGTATGATTACAGCAGCTGGAAAAAAAAGAAAAAGGCTGAGTCTGAACAGAAATGCAGTCTTGTGCTCCTTTTTATCCCACATGTCTAGAAATCTGTCATAATGAAGGATGTGATGGCGATGGGTGATGGGTATTTTTTTTTTTTTTATACTGTCCAGAAGCATCATGACACCATCTACCCAATCTTAGTTCAGCATTTCATTAGTATATACATAATCCTTCATGGTTCTCACTTAAGATAAACCTACCACTGACATTCTACACCCCTGTATCCGATTACCATCACACTTGGATGAAAGAACACCAGTTACCAACTGCAAACAGCAATATAGTTGATGTTCAGTGTCACTGAAAGGCCGCACAAGAATCTCAAATCTCCCTGCAGTGGCCTCGTCCTACTTGGCATGCTGATGCACTTCAGGGCCTCAAAAAGAAGTCTAGCAAATGGGCAAACTGCCAGCTCTCTGGCTGGTAGTTGGGGACATTGACGTAATGAGTCGTATGGTGGGAGAGAGGAAGATGAGGAGGATGAGGAGTCCGACAGCTATGAAGGAGCAACAAGATTTCAGCAGGAGATTACAGCTTTGTGTGCACTGATGGCATGGTGATAGTGTAGCCTTTTAAGGTTAGATGGTATGAGCTGTGCAGTCTCTGCCTCTTTTCATATCACCCTTTCAGTGCCTGTGTTCATTCCCTGGTAACGGTTATTAATTTAGATATCTCATATGCTGCTGGAAGTCATGCTTTAAAGAAAAAAAAAAGAAAAAAAATCTTTTAAAACTGTCAAGTTTTGCGAGATGTAGATGGGTTTTTCCAGCAGCCTTCAACTGGAAAAGTTGTTTTTGTATGTCTGTCCAATTTCTTCACTGAATATGAACGGAAAGATGTATTTGGTCATCATTCTGGCTCTTGTGTCAAGAATGCAGGATGTGGCCAGCTTGCAGCTGCACAGGAACATGCGCGCGCGCACACACACCAGCTCAGTTTGGAAGTGCTGCTGTTTTGGGAGAATTTCTAACATTATATAAAACAGGCAAAATGCATCACATGACTGCTGACCACCCATATATGCATGTGGTTATCCAGCTGCCATAACCCTGCCCTTAGCAATCACGCCCATGAGTAGACCTGCATGTCCTGCAGTTCAAGCGTGTCCTCTGCTCAGAGCCTTACTAGATACTTTATTGCTTCAATAGAAACCTGCCGTCACATGAATGTTAAGCTTTCTGTAAATGCCCCATTCCATGTTACATGCTACAGCTTTAAACGCTTCCTGCTTGCTCATTAAGTTGGCCTTATTTAATGTCTATGCTCTAATAAACAGACCGAGGCAAAAGACTAGCCAGCATAGAAAATGCTGACCTGAATGATGAATGGATGGAAGGATGGGAGGGATGGGGCATATTCATGCTTCCTGGTCTAGACGGTAGTTTGGGTTCATCTCTTCTGTGAGAGGGACAGAACAGGGATAAATGGGGTTGTCTGATGTGGCCAGCCCTCTACCCCGACGAGAAATATTTTTAGGAGGCGTTTGGCATAAAAGATGAAATTGGTCTGTTCAGCTCAAGTCCAAAACTGCTGATTTATCCAGTCAAGCCAAATCCCCCACACACCAGACCTAATCCTCATCTGTCTTTTTAAGATGGGGAAAGTGGGTGAAAGTACCGACTCGGAGAGGGGGGTGGGATTATGAATGGAAAAAACCAACCTGCTGTCTTCCAACGAAGAAAGCCCTTCTCGGTGGAGTGGGTGTCGCGCTATAGAGAAAATACTGGAAGAATGGCGTCGTCATTAGGAAAGACTGGTTTAAAATGATAAAACATTAGTCTATGGCTTCTGAAAACTGATGCCCTGTTCTCTACTTGAACAAGAGCAAGAATTAGGCTGTTAATGTTTTTGGGTACATTGGATGTCAGGAAGTGTGGTGGTTACCAATGAAACCTGTTGTCCAAGATGTATAGTTCATATCTCCAGTCTTGACCCTGACCATATTCATAGCATTTAAAACACATTTTGAATTGATGCTCCAAAACAAAATCAGAAAAATGAAAATGCTTCAAGTGGCACACCAGTTGGATAACTCCAACAATGGTGGTTTTCAAATCATTAAATAAAATGTGCAGTTATTACCTTTGAGTAATAAACTTGGTTCTGTAAGGCAGTGGCAATTTACATTGAGGATTTAAGTATGTAGGTGGATTACATTTTTGTAAGTTTTATGTATGTAATTGTTTCCCAAGTTGTTGTACTGTGGATAAGTCGATACGTTTAGTAGGGTATTGTTTAACTGACTTATTGAATAATTTGGGAGGCTTTTGTAGACCAATAATGGTGTATGGTACAACATGGAGGTTCTTGTATTTATTTACCATTCATCCAGACTTAATTACTTTCTCATCAATGCTTTACAAATTATACAGATGGCTGTACCAGTAGTATGAACGATGATGAGGTCACCTTTCATACTTCTACCACACTCATTCATGCACTTCAGTTGTATCCTTTTGTCTGTTCCTTCTGTCCAGTAATACAGAGTACAAATTGAATTTCGCTGCTTCCGTCTTTCTTGTATTACATCCCCCACCTTCCCCAGCACACGCCCACACATTTTATTCACCCTCTAGCTTGCCGGTCAAGCCAGTTTTTGAATGTACACAATAGCTCTGTTGCCCAGGCCATCTGCTTGCAGGGAACAGGTCTAGTATGTAAGGGTGAGTGGGGGTGGAAGAAAAGAGAACAGGGGGAAGTAGAGGTTTAGAGAAAGAAAAGCCGTGGCTTAAAGGGCAGCACTGCTGAAGAAGAGTAGAGAGGTCAGTGGGTTCACTGCTGTGGTTCTTTGCAAGGTTTCTCCCCTCCAATTTAACTTTTATTCTGTCATTTTGGTTGGGCTTAAAACCCTCATTTGTATTTCACAGAACAGCACATGGCCATGCATGCTCAGTTTTAAGGCTACGGCAAGACCTGTAGAAGGGAACTGAACAAATTAAGGAATTCAGTAATCAAGAGCAAGTTCTGCAAAATCCTGACAAAAGCAAATTCTGTTTATTTTGGTTTCCTTATCAGGATTGGTAGCACGATTACATAATTCTCTCGAGAATTGAAGCTTAAAATTGCATTCCTGAAATGTATAACTTGATTTTTAGCTTCACTGTAAACCAAAAAATTCAGTCACTCAAGACTTCAAACCACCTCGCACGCACACATACTTTGTTATTTTGTAGTTTTCCATGTCATTGTAAATCATGTGAAAATGGTCCTGAAGTGAAAGCAGAACCTTTTAAGAGAACTGGTGAATTAAATGGGTGGTACTGAAGTTTTAATTTTGCTGAGCTTTGGGAAATACTGCAACATCTCTTCCATAGCGGTTTGACCTAGATTTTGTTGTATATTCACAAAAAAGTTCATTCGTTTACATTATTTTCCTGTTTGTTGCAGTAATATCAAAATATTTTTTCTTGAATTTTAAGTGTTTAATTTTCTTTTCTTATTTTTAAGAAGGTAAAGTCGGCCATCCAACCGCTGATCCTGGGTTAAGTGTGTACAGCACTGAATCCAGACTGACAACTGGAGCATACAAATAATTGCCAGGCAACGGCTGAGATGAAACCTGATGGGGTTGCTACAACTCCGGCTGAGCCAGAAGATGATGTGGTGGAGCCTGTTCCTGAAGCAGCTGCCAGTGAGGAACAGGTCCAACAAGACTTGAGTCCATCATCTCCACAGTCTGAGAAGCCTGAAAATGAAGGTGAGCAAGAAGGAGCACATGCAACACTTCCTCCTCCCGGAAAAGCGGTTAATGGGAAATTTTCAAAGCCTAAGGACAAGACTAAAGCCCCAATAAAACTCAAGCCTGGTACCTCGGGTGCTAAAGCAACAACCACGACAAGCGCTGTATCTCGCCCTGCTACTGCTCAAAGCCGAGTGACCAGTGGCGTTATGAAGACCGTCTCAAATGGTGCAAGCAAGAAATCTGTGAGTATGCCCTCAGAGATGAAGAATACTGCCCATGTTGGAACAACTTCTCAGGTGAAGAAAGTACCCTCTGCTACAACAGCACCTCCAAAGACGCAAGTGAAGGCAGCTGACCGAAAAGCTGTTGGGTCTGCCAAGCCAGCACCTTGCCCAAGTAGTGGGGTGAAAAAAACAGCAGCAGCAACCTTAACATTGAGCAAAAAGCCAGTCACAGGAGGCAGCAATGCTGCATTCAAACCCAAGACCACAGGTACAGCTCGATAGAACTACTCTGCACCAATCTCTTATGTCTTGTAATATCTTTATTATATTTATCTCTTATAACAACCCATTTATCCATCTGTTCTACAGCACCAAGGCCTACTGCTGCACCTGCTGCCAAAGCCAGTGTTTCAGCTGCTTCCAAAGCTGCCCCTATTCCCAAGACATCCAGGTAAGCCCGACAGTGATGTAGTGTTGGTTGAAATGTAAATTTTAGTCCTTGATTTATTCGGGGGGGCATTCTGATCCTTTACAAAGTAAAGGAGAATCTTCTGCTTTGTGGCTAGCTCTAGTTTGAGTGTGCAGTGGAAAAAAGGTTTTTCCACACATGCACTCATTATTCTGTAGTTTATCATTTATCAAGATTTCTGTTTACATAAGCGTAAAACTTCACTGTAGAAACCGCTTACTTCCTCCCTAATGCAATGCTTTATTGGATCGAAAACCCCATCAGCATAAGTCCAGCACACCCACACATCCACAAGCAACGTAAGCGTACACACAAACAAAGCCCATTTAGGTCATTTTATCTTCAGAGCACTCGGGAGCTGTCTTCTGCAGCCAAATACACAACTGGGTACCCATGTGAAGTGTGTGGACATGCAGCAGCATGTTGTGCCGCAGAGGTTCCAGAAGGGTTCTCAGTATGGTGGAGGGTTTTTAACTCCCTAAACACTTTTGGACTCCTCTGATAGTGAAATAAAAATATATAGTTAGCTAGCTCAGTGGTGCCTTCTTTGGAGGTTTTGTTGATGTATTGGTTCATGTATAACAGTCTGAGCAGTAGTGCTGTGACTATCCTTTTTTCCTCCTTCAATGCCTATAATCCCCCATGATTTTCTATTCCCCTCCATGTTCACCCTTCATCCTGTCTCCTTCTCTTTTCTTTAAGCTATGATGCATCAAGTGGTCATTTCTGTCCCTTTAGATTGATGTAATCTAATGAGAAGTTCCAGGACTTTTGTCCTCATTGCAGAACAATTGGCCATTGTGGCAGAATAATTTGAGGGGGAGAATAGTCCATGCAAGTGGGGCTTAGGCATTTAAGCATGCTGTGCATCGTGAGCATATAGGAGTGTGCTCAGTACCAATTTTGTCTTTGTTGGAGCTGAAGTATGACAGTGTCCATGATTTATTTATTTACTAAGCACTGCTTTTAGATGCTACTGTTTTGAAACGCATTTGTTTTATTTGCTCTGGCGAAAAAAAAAAAAGACTTAGTTTGACACTTTATACATCTTATTCGTGCAGACAGCTTATTAAATTTTTTGTTTTGTGCCATTATCCCTGACAATGTTAGCTTTTCTGTTCCCTTTTTCAATGTTAATAAAATTTGATGTTAAAAATTGTTTGCATTATTTTTTGGGCTTTAGGCCTACTGTAGCAACTGCTTCTCGTCAAACTACTTCCTCAACGCCAGTTAGAGCGACAACCACTGCTGGTAAATCTACAGCCTTAAGAACAAAGGTCTCTGCTCCCTCTGCTGCTAACTCTGCATCATCACAGCCTTCCAAGTTCTCCACTACTGTAGCAGCTAAAAAAGGTACACAACTTTAATGGCTATTTTTTTCACTATAGAGTGCTTATTGTGAAGACTGCTACTTGCATAATTACACTTTTTTTTTCTTTTTTTTTTTTAATAATTATGCATTCTAGATATTAAAACCACCACCAGTGCAGCAGAAAGAAAACCGTTAGCCTCTACCATCACACGCTCTGCAGCTACAAAGGCCTCCAAACCTGAACCCTCCAAACCTGGTACAGTTGCCAAACGATTACATACAGACACTAAGACATCTCAACCAAAAATGGATGAAACTAGACAAGTACCAACACGGAAGGTCCCCCCAAGTCCCCGAAATGTTTCTTCACGCCCTGCTCCAAGCAGAATGGCTGCAGAGTTCAGTAACCACAAGCAGGGAGCAAATAGTAACCTAGTCTCTGTGAAGCGTCAAACAGCCAAACCAATGCAATCTGTTTTACCATTAGTGATCAAAGAAAAGCCTTCAGAGGAACAGCCATCGGCACCAGTGGAACCCTCTGCAATTTTGGAAACAACTGCCTCTGTAATGATTGCAACCATAACACCTGTAGAATCTGTATTAGAAGCACAAACTACTTCAGAAGAGTTGGCACAGCCTGTTCAACTGACCAGTGCACTTGTGGAAGGTCAGGGAGATGGGTTGCAAGTATCTGTCCCGGAGCCTACAAATATGGTCACCGTTTCCACAGTGTCTGCAGCTGCTGAGCCATTAGCTGTACAGTCAGTAGCTAATGTGCCTGTAATGTCTAATCCTTCAACTGTTGTATCAAAATCTGAACAAGTTCATGACCATGTTTTGGTCGTACCGCTAATGGCACAAGAAATGACCGAGCAAGAACCTGTCCCTGCTTCACCACGTGAGGTCCCATTTACTACCCAAGTGCCCCCTAAGGACTTGGAGGTTGTTGACAAGCAAGAGCAAATAATTCGCAATTTGGAAGAGGAAGAGGAAGAGGAGAGGGAGGGCAGTCAGCAGGTGTCTGTGTCTGACATGAGTGGTACACAGCCTACTGAAGAATCCAGGCCTGGTTCAGCTGGTCTGGCGGGATCAGTATGGCGAGCAGGAGGCTTGCCCTCAGAATTGGACTCTGAGGATGTAAGCTGCAGCCAGCATGGGGCCTCGGAGCTTAGTGCGCCTGGTGTTTTAGAAGGCACTGAAAGTATGGATGATCTAGGTGAGGCTAGCCTGAAAGGTGCTGATGGTGAAGGTGCATCAGCTGGATCTCCAGACTTTGAGAAGTTCCCTGATATTCCTGTCAATGAATATGACGATGACGAAGATGATGACGAAGACGAAGATCGTGTTGATGATATGGAAGTAGGATCAGAAATGACAGAAGACCCGCACAGGCAATGCAATGACAATGAGGATGAAGATGAAGATGTGGAAATGGCAAGTGAGGGTGTTACGGAGAGTGGCCTTGAAAGTTATGGAAATGCAGATGAAGATGACTTTGCAGAAGACTACAGATTGGACAACCTAAACCGTATGCAGCCTTCCACCATTGTTCCTTTTGCTCTTTCTGCAGCAAATCCTTTTGGTGATGCCTGGATGCAGTCACTACAACCAGAGCCTAACATTGTCTCCAGTCCCTCTTCCAGCCCTTGGCAAACATGCACCGAATTGCCAAACCAACTTGCTGCACAAGCCTGTCTGGACATTGGAAGTGGCAAAACCGATCTATCCTCTCCTCAGTCTCCAGCTGTTATGAGTCCTGTTCCAAGCTCACCTTTGCCTTCTTCAGAGCCTGCTGCAGAGATGGATCTGGGCCTCAAACAAGGCTTTGCATCCCAACACATTTCTCAGTCTAGCACTCTGCTTGGAGCAGAGCTGGCCATCCATAGTTGCAGTGATGCAAGCACACCCGAGGAACTAAAAGACTACAGTATAAGCCCTGGAATAGAGAACCAAAAACAGCCCTTACTGGTCAGCCCATTTCCTGTAGCTTTGCCAGACATAATGCAGGATCAAGGCATATGTAGATCTGATCGTGCAGGATCTGAACATGAAGAGGAAGAACCAGAGACTTTGCCTGCAGATGACATGTTGGTTTGTCTGTCTACTGTGATGACTTCTGCACCATCCTCCCATTTGTCTGCCACAGGGGATGAGGCTAGTGACACAGAAGGGGACATGCAGATCAGTGACCCTACTGAACCTGGTTCCACTGGAAATGAATGCTTTGGCAGCACTCAAGTTGTCCAGAGCACAGCCTTGGTGGAAGAATGTGAGGAGGCCTGTGTTGAGAGGGAGGGAGGTGGTGGTAGTGACACTCCTCAGTCTGCCACTTCAGCTGCCTCCTATGGTTATGAGTGCACTACCTCTAACTCTAATGCCCAGTCTACCACAGAGAGCTGTATTAAAAGCCCGGGTATTTTTTCTCTCGAAAATGAAGAGCAGCTTCCAGATGAGGCCAAAGACCCTTCACTTATTAGGGAGCTGAACCTGGCACCTGCCGGTGCTCCTGCAGATGCTGACCACCTTGACCAGCAAGGGGAGCTTCAGTTGAACTCGGAGCAGCAATACATGCTTTGCGGGAAGGTCACGGAGTTGCCGGAGTCTTGCTCACCAAGAGGCACTGTCCCCACTGAGACAGGCTTGCATAGCTCTTCCTCATCAGAGGACCGAAAAGACTTGGATCTTGATGCTCCCCAGCCCTACTACTCCACAATATGCGAAAAGACTGATAGCTTCTTGACAGGTAATGTATAGATTACACTTTGCCAATGCACTTTTCAGTGTTCTTTGCTGTCTGTCAGGGTCTTCAGAGGTTTAAGAGGTGGGGGGGAGGGGAGAAGAGGCTGATCATTCAAAACTGCAGTGCCACTCCTCAACACTAATGGTACCCGATCAATATATGGCTTAAAAGTCCTGTATGTGCAATAACTACTATTTACAATTAGGAAAACTATTGTTTCTCTCTTTTTAAAAAAAAAAAAAAAAAAAAAAAAAAAAAAAAAAATTGTAGCCTTGGAGTGGCATGAATTGTGGCGTTCCCAGAATATGACAAATGAATTATTCAAGACAAAAGAACTGTTATGGGCTTTGTGTGTATTCATCATGGGATTTTTTTTTTTTAAATACAAATACTAATTAATTGTTTTTGTATTTTGTTTACTCTTCTCATTGAGTTTGTAAGTCTCCTTTCTTCTTGAAATTTTATTCCCGTCTCCCCATCCACACATGCCTTGTTTCTCCTTTGCACTATTGGGTTTGCATAACCCTTACCCTTAATGTTGTGAAAATGTGTGTATACATATATAATATATTTTCCTTTGGAGTACTTGCTGTCCTAGCTTTAAATAAAGGTTAGACATTTAACAACTTTTCTTCCAGTATATATATATTTTTTTTTAATTGACAAAGGGTGATGGTGAGGAATTGTGCTGATATTAAAGCAGAGGTTTACCTGCATTGAAAATGAATGTTTATCATGCAGAAGCATGGTAAACTAGCTAATGAGCCACAGTACTGACAATGGATTGAATGGTTTCCCCACCTCATATTTATTTTATAACTGTTTACATACATGTTTATAATGTACATACCATAAGCCTTTATGGTCATTTTATTGGTATGATTAACTGTTTAAAAGGTTACACATGCAAATACTAAACTAAAAAAACAATGTGGTGACTTTTGCACTATTAAACAATTGATTATTCTTGTTCATTTCTGAAAGTGGGATGCCATGCTCTATGATAGCAGCTTTACCACCTTTTACATACACAGACCACAAAAACACACACCTGCATATCTATCGCAAATTGTTACATTTACTGAAGCCTGGAGTTAGGACTTTGCGCTCCTATTCCAGTCTGCTTCCACTTCTGTTTTGGTATACCCCTCCCTGCCTCTTTTTTCCACCTACCCTGACTCCTACTTGAATCCCACCGCCCAGAGGGAAGGAGAACGCACGAGATCTACAAGGCTTCTGGATCTCATTCTTTACCAAGGTGCTTAGTTGTCCTTTCCCTCTTTTGACCCTTTTAAATGCCTTCATCTCCACGTGGTTTGGTTCTTCTGCTGTTCATCTGACCCACCACTCAGGGCTGACCAATTGCTATGCTTTGACCACCAACCAAAGTTCAGTTCTGTCAGATGAGGTTTTTTTTTTAAATTTATTTATTTTTTTTATAAATCAAGGACTTGCACTGACTTGCAGAAGGACTCACTTTCTGTCCACTTTGAAATGCCAATTTATGTGCACCCCTAAACGGAATCATCTTGCACAAAGTACAGTGATCTGCTCACTGATCTTGCTGTTCACTAGGGTTGTTGCTTGAGGCATGCTTGTGTGTGGTGTGCGTGTGCTGCTCCTTCCTATTTGCACATATTGCTACCTTTTTGTAATATGCATGGTGCTTGCATGTGTTCATCCAGTTGCCTTGTTGAAGCGTTTTTTTTTTTGTTTTTTTTTTTGTTTTTTTTTTTAAAACCACAAGCTTTATCTTTACTCTTCACAATAGTTGGTGGTTACTGCATATACAGGGCGTGGCCGCTTTCATTGCACAATACCACTGCACAAAATTTCACATTCTTATCCTGATGAGCGTTTTTATACTGAATGTACATTTTGTCTATGAATCGTGTGCCTTGCTTTCTGTAGTTCTTCACTACCAACTCCCTTTTTTCTTTCTTTTTTTTTTATTTCCATCTTTCATTTACTGCTTAATGTTTTACTCCTTGGTACTGTACCATCTTATCCCACACACTTTTTTTTACTAACAGCTACTTGGACTGTTTGCCATGTTCACAGGAAGTGACCTCTGTGCTCAGCAGCAAGAAAAGTTGCCCACAGTCCACACAAGGCCATCCAAGCACCATTCTGGACTACGTGTGGATCATGTGATCCGGCTACCTGTTGATCTTCCTCCGAGGATGCCAAATGTGGGGTGCAATGCCCAACTCCGTCGGCTAGAACAACATCAGCAGCAGCTTGAGGAGCTTGAACAGCGGCGGGAGCAACAGAGCCGAAGAGCTGAGAGGCAAATGGAGGAAGGAGAGGTAGAGAAGAAAGACCAAGTGGAGGGAGAGCTTGTGCAGAGGAACAGTGGGGAGAGGGAGATGGAGGAAAAGCGGAGGAATATGCTCCACCTGCAAATTCAACAGCAACAGCAGGAGCTGAAGGAGAGGCAACAGATTATGCAGTGGCAAGAAGAGCTGGAACAACAGAAACAACAAAGTAAGCACCAGAACTGCCACCAGAAGAATTTAACTACAGTTCTTGTGTCACCTTCTGCGCTTTGCACCATCTATGAGGCAGTAGAGACCAGTGATGCAGAGGAAGACTTTGAAGACCAAATGGAGGAGAAAGAAATGGTACTGAAAATAAAGGTAGAGCGTGAATGCTCCCTAAAAAAGAGACTTGGCATCCCAGAGGCAGGCTCCCTTTCAGATAACCAAGGTTCTCCACAGTCACAGAGCACATCTCCTAATCTCATCCAGGACCAGGAAGGGATAACTTGCTCTGTGGCCTTAGGCAGCGGTCCTCTTTCTTCATCCAGCTCTCCCCAGCAGCCTTCTCTGGAACTTGACTGGAGCAAGAAAGCTGACATTGTTCAGCAGCTGATTAACCAGACATTATTACTAAATGGGGACAACTGCTCCCCACTTTTGCTCCTCCCTGGTGGGGTTGCTGGGACCCTGAGCCCACTGGAGACGAGTCTGTGGCCCAACCTGCCCCCACTTACTCCGCCTTCTGCCACAGTGACTTCTGTTAGCAGCTTCTCGGCTGAGATTTCCAGCAGTTCTCCACAAGGGGAGTGGACGGTAGTGGAGCTAGAGACTCATCATTAAGGACTACTGTTTTGGTAGGCAGAGTAAAAGGGTACTAACTGCAGCTGTAGACAGTAGGAATGAGAAGCATCTACAAGATTCTGTTTTTACTTTGCATTCAGCAATTTCTGAAAATGAATTTTACAGAACCACAAATTCATACCCAAGGTGATTCATGTAAAAACACACACTTGCTGTAACGTCCTCCAGCTAATCCCACTGGATAGCCCGGAATTGACTGCACTGACTAACAGTTTATGGTTCTTTATTTTGTACACTTCCCGGCCACTGCCAGACAGCCATGCCATATCACACTAGCTTTGAGTCAGTGAGCCATTTACATTATCAGTTTATTGGAAGTGTCTGGCCATCTTTCCCATAGGCGCCACCATTTAGCTGGATAGAGCAAGGTAGAAGGCACTTCTTGCCTCCTTTGCAAAAAGATGTTCTTGATTCATGAACGCAAGCATGGCGACACTTTTAAGGATGAAAGCTAATTGAAGCAATCTAGAATGAACCATGTTGGCAATAAGTGCTAAAGCATTAAAATAAGTAGCCAAGATTAAATTTTCTCCTGTGCTGTTAGTTTAAAATTTTTAACTGATGCAGTATTTAAAGTAAAAGAATAGTCTTGTGGTTGATGTCTCAACATATCAGCTAACTGGTCACAATATGAAGGAATGGAGGCATCAGCAGTACATGGGACATAATGGGGCAATAGTATATTGATGGTGAAAGTCATTTACAGGAAATTGAGCTATTGGATGAAATGTTAAGGACTTAACTGAACTCTTGATTGAGACTAGATAATTTAGTATTGAACAGTAATTCCATTGCAATGGAAATTTCCAATTTAATTTTAATGAAGGATCAGCAAGGCTAACTCACACTGGGGTGAATAATGGTGCTACTAATATTTCTGTAATGAAATTATGATTATGGTAAATGTTTATTGATCAGCACAATTTGATACAAAAACGTGTTTGTACTACTCAAACTATTCACCTAGAGTTGTTCACGTGGAGTGCTACAACAAACCCTTAATGGTAGGTAGCACTTTCAAAAAGCCATATTTAATCACTTTTTTCATGCCTCACTGTTTGAGACCAGGGCCATCATTTTGGATTGCTTGAATGGATTTTTCTATCTTGCTTATTCTACACTGTGACTGACATGAAGTGTACTTGTCATTCTATAAATGGTCTTGTTTCATCTTATACTGCCTCTTTCCTGTGAAATGTTATATTTGTATGCATTATGGATTTTCCTTTCCAGGATTTGTGGCTGCTGTTTAACTGTGCATAGATGTTGCACAATCCCTTATTTAATTGGAATACATGTTTGGCTAGTCTAGTCAAGCTATGATTGTCCACAAACTTCAACGGGCATGCTGCTTCAATTTGGGTAATCTTAAGGGTGCAGATGGATTGTTGTAGCTCTTGATCCTGCATGTTCGATTAAATGAGTCACAACTGTGTAGATGCCCCGAAAAGTCGATTCAAATTAAGTGTATTCTTGTTTTCAATAAGTCTAAAAATTTGTTTCTTTAGCTTTATTTTATTTATATTCAAGGTTCCATTAGTAGTTTTGACACTGAACAATGCGAGCAGGGAATTAAGTCTCCAGGTATATTCAGACCAATACTAGTGTTACGGACATCACTTCATGGAATAAAAATTTCATGGCTTGATGCCAGCATTTATAAGGATTACTGTATGCCAGACACACTGAATCTGTTCATGTTTAATGTTTCACTGTAAAGAACAATCAGGGATCAAGAAGAAATAAAGGGATAATTATTTAAAATGAAATCCAAGAACTCATATGAACTGTGACCATTATACACAACAAATGGAAATGTAATTATTAGTTTTGTTCTGTAATACTTTATATTTTTGTAATTTATTTTAACATGAAGGAACGTATTTTTGTATTTAGTTTGTAGATGTTTTCAAACCATGGCAGCTCAAGTTATTTTTCATATTGTGCAAATTACTGTGTTTCAATGCTGGAAGAAACAAATAAAACTGGATTGGTAGAGGGAAAAATTTGCATCTGTTGTCTTTTCAGCTGTTCAGAGTGTAACATTTTATGAAACGGTGCCTCAAACAAACCAAGACAAAATCACAATATAAAATATAGAACAAATATTAACAATTAAGATTAAATCAACTGGGGGGGGGGCAGAACTTCTAGCTGGTTGACCTCTTCTTGCTGTGTCAGTCCTAAGCAATAAGATGTGTGATGCTCTGATCAGCCTGAGACAGCAGCAACCCCAGCAGACAGTCTGTGGCAACGCAGGACGATGGCTCTTCCTCCCCTAGATACACCAGCGGCTTGTACTGACCCTGAGCGATCGTACACAATACCCTACGACACATTTATTTGATATGTACCATCACAGTGTGGCCAGTTTTCTACTTGTTATACAGTAAAGTAGTTCATACAGTAGATTTTCACGTAAATCTGAATATAATGTTTGTTTATGCATGGCGTCCGCTCCTCTATGTCCAATCATTTTGAACCGCTTGTCCCAGTGTGAGCCTAAAAATCAATCACACTAATTCTGAACAGCACTATAACACTGCTTTATGAACATGGCCTAAGAATCTTGGCCCTGAATTGTTAGATATGCATAAATGACCCACTGTATGGGAAGAGTTTCAGAATTAGTCATGAATTCCCCTGTTGTCCTTATAAAGAGATGGGTTTTTGTGTGAAGAGCCTGTTACCAGTCATTGATGTCTTCAATTTCTGGGTCTGGATACATTTGTACCCACTTCCCTACAGACCACATCCTCAATACTGCTTCCTCCCCTGGCCTTCTGTCTGTCTGTTCTCTCAGTGTCTCGCCATCCACCAAATGGATGTCCTCATGGCAGAGGAAGTAACTACAACAGGACAGAAGGCACTGGTGAAGAGGAATGTCCTATAATCATATACTACATGACGCTATTGCAATGGGAGCTTGTTTTTCTGTACGATAGAGGTCATGGAATACAGTTGCTATACTTAATGCAATTTATACCAATTTACTATATTTTTTCGCATTTAATAAAAAATGTTTTGTTCAACCTTTCGGATCAAAACAGTATGTGCAGTTTTCACAGACCAGACTATCATGACAAATGATGTACTTAGTGATTATGCTGGAAATAACAGTGCTAATAATAATAATAATAATAATAATAATCATATTCCCTGTGTGAAAGGGCTGCTCAGTATAAAAACTAGTGCATTTTAGAGCCTGTGCAGGACACCATGGCATGTCTTGAAACACTTGTTTACAACTGCAAAACACCATTTCCTGTGATGTTAAATAGAAAACATTTTGGTAAAGGAATTTTATCCTCTTGTGGCCTCACTCACTACTCTGTACTGTTGCCTTCCATCTCTCTCTCTCTCTTTGCCCTCTGTTCTCCTTCCAGCTCCTGTGTCACTTCTGTCCAGTTGTAATTCTTTTCCTCTACTCCTCTTGCCTCTGTCTCTTTCTTTTGCTCCACGTTCCAGCGCATGCGTTTGTACAGTCGGTTACTGGTCAAGGCCAGGAAGGGGGTGGGTTGACAGTAACGGAAGATTGACAGCTTCATGTAATCCACCTGACACTGGCCAATGTAGAAATGAGACACACTGAGAGAGAAAGAAAAGGTAAAGGAAAGCTATAAGCTATGGATAAAAAAGGTCCAAATTACAAATAGGGACTTCCTTTTTTCTTCATGTCTCATAGCAATCAAAAACATTTAAAGGTGCAGTCTGCAAAGTACACAAGTGTTATTATACCCATAATAATAAAATACTGCTGTGATTTCTAATATTGCCATATGGTTTTCAGACTTCTGTTTACATTTTTATGGCTTGTAACTTAGGTCCAGCCTCAGTCTGAGAAAAGCTGATCAGTCCTGCCTTTTCCTTACAAGCCAATGCTGCATTCGACTTACCTCAGAAGTGGGAGCTCGCAATTGTCATTTTTACCTCCGTGATGTAGATTTTCTTTGCTCCAAACAATGAACTGCGTTAGCAAACAAATCGGTCTGTATGTTAATGGACCCAAAACAGATACTTGCACAGAATAACTCATTTAAAGGTAATAAGTTCTACATTGCTTACTGTTGATGCAGGCATATTGATTAAACTCAGAGCTGTGGAGATCATTCTCAGTCGGAATCCGGAGTTACGGGGAGTATGTCCACTAGGGAGCAGTGTTGCATGAACTAAACTAGAGTTTACAGCCTTAAGAGTGGGTGAAAGAGCTTTAACTAAAGGAGGGAAAACTGATAAAGGACATACCTTTTTTATTTATTTATTTT
The DNA here is from genome assembly GCA_030068235.1 of Notoglanidium macrostoma. Lineage (NCBI taxonomy): Eukaryota > Metazoa > Chordata > Actinopteri > Siluriformes > Auchenoglanididae > Notoglanidium > Notoglanidium macrostoma. The sequence continues at coordinate 5,731,253 of JAQQZR010000010.1, forward strand.
CACACTTCTTTTTTATGCTGCAAAACCAGACACATTACAAACTGCACCTTTAAATGATCACATACATGACAGTTATAATTAGTCATAATGTTGGGGAAAATAGCAGAGTAAAAAAAATCTTAGTAAAGTGAATACATATATGAATACAATATAAAAATCACAGAATGCGCATTATGAGTATAAAAGTATGCTTTTTTTTTTTTTTTTATCCATAAGTCTATGCCTGGATATTATTAACATTAACATAACACAAACTACAGAATCTTCAGCATGTATCATTAGCATCATCATCAGAGAACTAGAACAGAGCTTAAGATCTTGCTTGATCAACCTCGGCAATATGATCATAGCTTATACAGGCAACTAAACAGAAGTGAACTGTATCTTACCACATCGGGTCATTCTCGGCCAGTGAAAGGTAACCGTATGAAGCAAACACTAATACCAGCTGCTCCAGCCGACTGCACAGCTGCTGACAGAACTGCAACAGCTGCAGTAAATGACAGGTGAGAGATGGTGTGTGTAAGTTTCTTGAGGTTCATGAACAAAGCATCTCTAAACAACATTGCTTTACAGTGTGAGAAACAAGAATACAAGGACCTCTGCAATCACCATGGACTTCTTAATATGTACAGTCAGCTCCAGAATTATTGGCACCCTTATTAAGGTTATAATATGGTCTTAATGTCCTCTTAATCATGCGTTTTAAGAGAAGCTTTAATGCTGTTATGCTGGCAAAGTACTAAATCCAAAGCTGATAATTGTGTTATCTGGATTCAACAGGGATTTGTTTTTGTTTTCTTAGAATAGTTTTACTTCAGTTAAAGTTTAGACTTCTCTCATACTTTCACTGTGCTTATTCAACACACAGACAATTTTTTCCACAACCCTGGTGATACTTCAGGAGCTGACTGTATTGATCAGTTCTTCACTTTAGATAAAAATAATTCTTGATATGAGTCTGACATGAGCTTACCCGGGTGCGTATGTACAGGGGCAGCGGAGATTTGCCGGGTGAAGCGTAGCGGGCTGCAGACTCCAAATAGTTGAAATATGGCTGACAAGTCTTCAGGAATGTTGGCACCACATGAGCGAAACTCTCCTTCTGGGCATTATCTTCGCTATATAGACCATGCAAAGGGGTTTGCTATGTAATTTGGCGATAACATCATACTGTACCCTTTTTGAAAAAAGAATAAATTTACAACTCCTAAGAGATCCATGGATTGTCCAGCTGGGGTAACCATTAGAGGTTTTATGCAGAACCATATAACAGGAAGCTAAAAAAACATTTAGCTAGCCAAAGAACATGTAGCAAAAAATATCTAACCTCTTTTCACTGCATCTATAGCACAAGTGTAAATAGCTTGTGGGCTTCTGGTTTGACCCTGAGCCAGAGTAACTGTCTGTATGGAGTTTTGCATGTTCTCCCTTATGTGTACGTGGGTGTCCTCTGGGTTCTCCAGTTTCCTCCCGCCTCCCAACATGTCAGCAGGTGAACTAGCTATGCTAAATTGCCTTTAGGTGTGAATAACTAAGTGTGAATGTGTGTGATGAAGTGGCGTCCTATATCCAGGGTTAATTAATCTGGGATAGGCTCCAGATCCAATGCTACCATGATCACAATCAAGTGGCTGAAAGTAACTGAATTATCTTAACGTGAAAAAGTCTTGACGTTATATAGATATGGGGTTCGTCAAACTTTTACTAGCAAATTTCTTTAAATATGAGTGAAATTAAATTCTTTCACTTTACCTGTAGACGAGACAGTTCTGAAACTCGTCGCACTTGCAGAGAAGATACTGAAGTTGTTCTTCTATGGGGTGTAATTTATTATCAAACAGATTCAGATCATAGGAAAATGGGCAAGAAATAAGCTGCGCCTCCATGCAGTTCGTGTCTTCACCGACAGAGGGCGCCATTGCACTGTAGTCTGTAATAAAACACACCAAGCGGACAATTCAATTAAATTTAGTGTTTGTAATAGTGAATAAATGAAAGCGCTTCAATTTCTCCTTGGTCTTACCGGCTTCATTTTGTATTGCTTCAATGTTATAATTCTCAATAAATGACAACTTCTCTACCAACTCCTCATGCGCGAGCTCAACCTCCCCCATTTCTAACTGACAACGCTAATATGTTAGCGTGTAGCTAAGCGGTGAGCTAACACGCACACAAACGGCCCTGACAGAAGAAAAAAAAAGAAAATGTAAGTACTTAGATGGATTCAGGTAAGAATGTTCAGGAGTGAATACTAATCTCTCCGTTAATGTTACCCAATGTAACTGTTTAAAGCAGAAATGTTAAAGCGCAGCGTTAGCCGTTGCACTGCTCATGCTCCTCATCGACCGTCAGTGTTCACGTGATCTATGTTTAACGTTTATGCTACATTCAAGTGATATCAGAATTCTGGTCAACACAAGTTTCCGAGCCAGAGATTTACGATGAACGTCTGTTTCGTAACCATTTCTACAGCCAAGTTCATGCTTTGTTAGTCTTTCATCATGCTAGAGGACTGTTTTCCTGACCTGTGTTAGGTATTCCTTGATATTTATATCTAGGGATTCCTTAGATATTGTAAAAACTTAAAGAAGAAATAAACAAAAACAGACCAAATTATATAAATAGCTATACTTTGTGGTGCATTTTGTAAGTGAGAATCAGGAACACCCTGGATGCATGTGAAGGGAGCATGATCACATGATTTGGTGAGGGAAATTAATTGATTTAATTTCCAAAAGAAAATTGAATATGAGCATTCCACAGTTTGTTTGAAATGGGAATCCAACATCAGCTAAGCAATTGTTAATATTTGCATACTAATAACACATCTACTGCAAGCTTTTGGATGTAAAACAATTATATTGTAATTCAGAACCACAAATTTCTTGTCCGTGCTACCTTCAAGTGCTTATTGAAATCTTGGTGAGGAAGAGTTTCTGACTTAACCGTTGCACATAGTGGTAATTGATGATGCGTAATTCTTTATTGCTGTTAATACAAGAATAAGGCTAGTACTGGCCTGCATGGATAATTATGTACCTTAATTTTTTTTTACAACAAGGAGATGCTGGCTACACCATGCTCAGCCTGGCTAACACGACGTCGCCTAAAATAAGACCCTTGAGTTATTTATTTATTTACTTACTTATTTATTTATTTAAACCCCGCCTCTTTTTTCTCAGGACCGTCTTTGTTAAGGGTATGGGTAGGGGAAAAGAAAACTGGATTATTGAAAAGCTTACAAAGGGTTAGATATTAAAAAGGTCACAAAAAGTCATCTAAAAATACAAGAGAAAACCAGTCATCATCACAAACAAAATTCTATAAACAGGAATGTCACTTCCTTAAAATAAGACCATGTTGTTAGATCCGAAATGTGTGCTAAACATTTTTATTTATTGTAAGAAAATAGATGATAATTCAGTAATGCTTGATTTCTGAAGTGAACCAATTCGGGATGCATTGTCTCGCGCCTCGGTGTGGTCACGTGATCACGCGGGGATACGGCGGATCCTCCCGCTCGGGCCATCATCATCACCATCATCACTGAACAGAGGCTGTAAAGAGGGCGAGTTTTTTGACATGACTGATTTTTTTTTTTTTTAATCCCTCTCTCTTAGGATAGCTCATGCATGTCGTATTTTTGCTGTAGAGCGCGCGAGCTCGGCTCTGGGTCACGACGTGTGTCGGGTGGACGGATTTCCGCGCTGGGACGAGAGGAACAAACAAATGAACGACTCGGTGATACGTGAATGGAAAGACAGGCACGAGGACTAAACTCTCCGCTTTTTAGCTGCCTAACCAGTACGACTTGCACCATCGTGCGTTTTGCTTTAACGTTTAACCTTTTCCTTGGTTTTTGTTCATGTCGTTATGGGAATGTGTGACCGGTGTCTCCTGTGGGTGGGATGATGTTCGCCTTTGGAGATCCATGAGATCATTTTTGAACTGCTTTTTTTTTTTCTTTTCCAGATTTTAAGTCGTACCCACGGTCGGCTTGTGACTTCCGTTGGGAACGACTCTTTGTTTCTTTCTTTCATTATTTCTTCCAAGCCATTTCGGACGTGAGACGAATTATTGGATACAAGTGGCGCTTTCATGTTAACGCTGCTCTAAACGTGTCCTGATGTTCCTCTGGATGTTCTTTTGGATTTTAACGTGACTTTGATACACAAAGGGACATCCAGGACCTCTTTGTTAGCCATCAGTAAATATCTGGGAGGAGGGAGAAAAAACAAACAAACAAACTGTTGCTGTCTGGCAATCCGCTGGGATTCAGAGTGCTTTCATTCTCATTAACGCGCAAAATGGCCAATGATTCAATTCAAGTAAGTGAAGTTGGCTTTTTCTTTTAGGCATCAGAGAAATACTGATGAAGCAAAACAAGTCGGTGTTGTTATATAGCAGAATTGCCCAAATAATCTGTTAACGTGTGACCAAGCTGCACATAAAAACCTGCATTTGGATTTCTGGATATTTATGACAAACAAATCCATTGACATAAACATTACATTCAAAGTTTGAACAGGCTCACGCACACATTATTTCCATATCACCATAAATCTAACATGTTGTCACAGTTCATAAAGTTTTCACAATACTATAGTCTACCAATAGGAACATGCTTTTTCAAACACTACTGTGCTCTTTTTTTATAGGCATCCAAAATAACCACAAGCTGTGTTTTCTTTTTACTATGAATGGAATCTCAACAAAATGCTGCCTCCCTAGTCAGCCTCTTCACTATTACAAAGTATTAATATTTCCAAGTGCATGTGTCTACTTTCTTGACATACTGTGTGGTAGGATTGTTTGTACATGACTAGCGAAACAACTGCAAGTGCTTGTGATGTTCTTCAGCTCTGAAGAGGACCAGACACTGATCCACGTCTGTTGTGTGTCCGAATTCAATATTTATGTCTCAGCACCTATTTGTGTTGTGTAAACGCAGTACCAGTTCACAACCTGTCCAAAGTAACTTCCCGTTTTTATCCACTGGTGAAAAATAACCATTTTACATCATCACCCAGTTACTGCACCTCCTTTATATCATTTACTATCCTATTTCTATCCTGAATATGAGTGTTGTTATACCACTGTGACTGTATATTGGGTAAGACAACATCTGGGAGATACAATGTTAATATCTTGCTTTATTGACTCTGATGATACTATTGTGGGTAACAGGAGATGTTTTTTCCTTTTATAATGCCGGTATTTCTCTCTGTAATAAGTAACTGTATACTGGCAGAATGCGGTCTGGATGCAGACCTAGGAATGTGTCTCTGCAGACTGAATTGAATACTTGTAAAATACTGTAGCAGAACAGATAAATGTAAGAAAAAAGCCTGGCTGTAGTTTTAGCGACTCTATTTTTTCTAAACATGAACCACATCAGCTTTTGTAGCATAAGCCTCTGCTTGCAGTTTGTCCAATCACATGCATTTATAAGGCAGCTGAATGGGCCAGCTGAATGGGTTCATAGCTGTAACCTAATCACTAATAATTAATCATTTAAAGGGAAATTCACCATCATTCAGTCATATTAGTTGCTTATCTAGACATTTGTAAGCATGGAATATTATGAAACTGGACGTTACAAATTTTAGTTTAGTTCCCCCATCTTATACCATTGTCATGTAAAATACCACTCTCTGGCTGGTTCTCTAAATCAGTGCTCATAATGCTTATAAAAAGTCAGCTATCACTATCAAATTTCATAAGCAACACTGAAATTGAACTGAATTTAAATTTCACTGGCTGTTTGTCTGTTTGAGCTCCTGAAATGATAAAAAAACAACAACAACAAGCGATAGATGTTTCGAATAAAATTTATGGCAGACATAGACGTAGATGTTTATTGTTCTTCAGTACATTTTACCATCTGATTTCCTCAATTATTAGTTGTGTTACATGTGTGTAAAAGTAAATGCTCTTTGCAAAAGTCCTGAATTGCTATCATTAATCTGGTAGAGAAGGGGACTAGAAAGTTAGCTAAATAAAATTACAATAAGCTTGTTATGTTATGCAAACCATATTCAAAACCTTGACTTATTTCAAATGCTGGTGTAGAAGTCATGGTGAAAGCGAGATAGTGTCAGTCACTCTTTGCCTGTGCCTCATTATCAGGGCATTTTGTTAGGTGTGATCTTTTACTCATACTCTGCTGTTATTTCCAGTAGTATGGTCTACTTGTTTTACAAAACAGAATAAAGATACTCAACTGTTCATACTTAGTGTAACATCCTTATACTCTGGAATTATGCTTATCCAATGCGTTTCAACTTTTATCGAATTTTTGAGAAAGTGAAACTACCGATCAGATATGAGGCGCAGAGCAGTTTCACTCATCCAAAAAGCACTGTATTTTTTGTTGTTAGTGTTTCATTAGCAGAAGTTTCGGATCCATATACTTTGATATCCATATGTTGTCCAAATGCACACCACTCAGTGTGTACGCTCCCAAAACCTTGACCAATTGCTCCAGGCATTAATATGTAAATGAATAGCTTACATTTGAATATTTGTGTGAAAGGTCACATGACAAGATATGCAAACTGTCTCGTTCGTATGAGTTCAAATGTCACAGCCATAAGTCTGGAATTGTCTATTTGTGAGGCAAAATGACTGGACTTGCGGTATCTTCAAGATGTTTTGCCACTCGTGTCAGCTCACTTTGGATTGTCCCTTAAGGACAATTGCTTTGACTCACAACAAGACAGTTGAAGGTGTTGACCCAAGTTTGATTTAATCATGAGTACCAATGGTGGTAGCCCTACGATAGATTGCTGACCTGCCCAGGATGTACCCCGCCTCTCGCCCAAAGTCAGCTGGGATTGGCTCCATCTCTCTCGCAACTCTGACCCATAAGCGGTATAGATAATGGATGGATGCCAGTGGTGGAATGGAAGTCTTTGGCATTGGGATTTGCCAGTCATACTCAGGCCAATCGGTATTAATGTAAGTGGAAATGCAGAAAGTGGAATAAACAGCCTAGATAAAAGTAGGATTACAGATGAAGCAGAACAAGTGCTGCTTAAGTAGTGGTAGAGAGAGTAAGAGAGAGCGAGCTAGTGAAATGATGGAAATGCCTGGAGGCTGATTTCCTAGGCAGAGATTTTAAGTGCACTTTTGTGTGCATGTTGAGCCGATGCTGATTTTATGGGACTTGGGTGCCCTTCATCATCAAGTGGCTAAGACTGACAGGACAAATAATAGAGCAACCTTTGGCTGTTTGAAATCATTGTGGAACTGATATTCATAACACATTTTTCTTCTATGAAAAATTATACCTTGGGGGTGAAATACAGGTTCATATTATATGTTCCACAACAAAGTTGAATTCTCGATTCTGATTGGTCAGAAGGCCCTGTGGTGGACTAGCGACCTGCCCAGGGTGTACCCCGCCTCTCGCCCGAAGATGCTGGGATTTGCTCCAGCTTCCCCGCGACCCAGATGGATAAAGCGGTATAGATAATGGATGGATGGATGATTGGTCAGAAGGTGTTGTCAAATTTTCTGTAACACTAGATCAGAAATTAGTTTATGTTCAAGGCAAATTACAGTGACTTTTATGGGGACAGTCCATATAAATAGATTTAAAAATATGTAATTGTTCATATCGTTAAGCTTTCTGCAATAACATGTTTACTGAGAATTTTAGGAAGGAGTCTCCAGTTTCAGTGCTTTATAGCAGTCAACAGGTAAAGCTATACGTTTTCTGACATGAGAAAGTCTTTCTAGTGTTATTGTAATTCAAGTTTTGTAGATGGTCCATAACATTAATTGTAGTTATAAGAAGATACAAAGTATTATGTGTTGTTCTTAAATAAATTAAAATTGTAATTGTTATGCTTTAAGAAGAATAAAAAACGTCAAGACTTGCTGTTGTTGTAAAATAACTAAATAGTGGCCCGTCGTGTTTTATTTCTTATATATTGATGTTCTCACAAAAATATATGTTTAGAGACATGCAGAAAGTCACTTGCACCACACACACATTTATAACTTAGTGATGCTCTTTCTGCTACACTGCATATTAAGCACACTAAGAATGTAAAGCAGCTATGATGCACTTTCCCTGAGGTCGAAGGAGAAATACAGGGAGGATCCATTGTACTGCAGATGTAGGAGGCTATTGTTTATTCTCTATGCTTCAGCTCCCATTACACTGGACACAAGCCAAAATTCATATTATTTGTACCGTGTTCCGTGTTTCCCCCATTCTTCAGGTACTAAGATTCCAAACCATCTTCAACCTCCTTTTTCTTTCACATTGGTCCTTCAGACACTCAGACACAAAGATACACAGACCTCGAGAGCCATACTTCCAGTTAATTCTGTCCTGACGACATGCAGCAGTTTTCAAACTTACTGTAGTTCCCATAATGAAATACAGAACCATTCATCTGGAATGATCATTAGTACAAGATCTAATTCAATATATGAAATTAGGCCATTCCCCGTTTTCCAAACTGTGTATGACTTGTTCTCTCTGGCATTTTAATACCAGTCTGTTTTTGTCTGTGAGTACGGTTATCTGGTTCCAGCAGTTGGTGTGTTATTCCAGGGGGATATGTAATCTAAACAGCATAGCACGATATCTTCTTGCAGATTAAAGCTGTTATTGTTTAGAAAATGTGATTTGAACCTTATATTTTCGAATTCTGTAACAGAAATCACAGAGGCTTTATTTCTCTTCTACACTGCACCATTGCTGCCTGATACTGATTTTGTAATAATGAAGTTACCAACAAGAAGTACAAAAACTATGTTTTGAATTCATTTTGATTTCACTTGCCTTCTGTGCATATTCTCAATCAATTATTATAGGTACCATGCAATCTAATTAATATAACATCACTGTATTACTATTAATGAGTCCTTCAGCCACACCTGTGAATGATTATATTTACACATATGTCATTTGGCAGACGCATTTATCCAGAGCGACTTACATATATCTCATTTATACAACTGAGCAGTTGAGGGTTAATGGCCTTGCTTAAGGGCCCATCAGCAATAGCTTGTGCTAGGATTTGAAATTACAACCTTCCAATCACTAGGCGAACAGCTTAACCATTGAGCTACCACTGCCCGCTCTGATATGAAAATGATAAACATTTTCACTTCAAAGTTGACCAACATCATTTTAAAACATCCTGAATGTTGCATCTGCCTAACCTAGCTAACAGACCATCCTTGTTGACATATCAAAAACCTGGTATTCCTGTTTCCATGGTAACATTTTTGCCACACTGAGATGGTATACTATTTTTTTCCTGTCAATCACAGGGACACTTGCCAATCATGGCCACCTGTGAGATCATGTATGTGGAAGGTAGATAGCACTTTTCTCTGAGTGCGTTACACTGCCCTGTGATGCAGCACGAGCAGCAGTTCGATAAGATGCGATTGCCCGGCTTCACATGTCTTGGAGGAAGCTTGTCTAAGCCCTCACCCTCATGGGTTGGTAGATGTTGTATGAAAAGGGAAGGCCCAGCTGGTGGGTGGGACAAAATTGGGGAAAATAACTCTGGATATTGAGGTGCAAACAGTTAGCTGTTTCTCCATTGAGATCTGCAGATAGTTAGCTGCTGCTTCATTGCAACTAGCAAGTCACATCTTTACTATGTCACATACGAGGGCTCGTCTTATTGGTTATTGAATACGTTGGTGTGAAGTTGAGTGAAGTGCCAAGGCATCACATCCAAGCAAATCCAACAACGGCTTCTGAACTGTCACACTGGACAACGTTGTGCAGCAATTTCAATAAACTTTGTTCTAACGCTGTTGGTTTCCATTGCTGGTATTGCAATTTCAATAGTAAGCTACAGTAATGGAATTGAATTGGGCGTTGTGTTTCTGTTGGAAAGGGTGGTTTGTAGTGGACTCCCACTTGCTGCAGGGTGCTTGGCTGACAATGCAGTTTGAAGGGGATCAGTAGGGCACAAGATTAAATGTAGGGCACAATGATGTCCTTTGTGTAAGTGCCGCACTAGATCAGATTCATCGCTCCCCTAATGTCCTGCCACACCCTCGGCCTATTCACTGACCCCATGCAAAGAGCCAGGGAGTGTGTGTGTGTGTGTGTGTGTGTGTGTGTATGTGAGAGAGAGAAACACACAGAGAGTTGGTGATGTGGATCTGGGGTTAGCTGGAAGTGGCTGCTGAAGCTTTCACAATTGCTTAGCTTTAAGTGGTAGTTTCCTGTGTGTGTGTGTGTGTGTGTGTGTGTGTGTGTGTGTGTGTGTGTGTGTGTGTGTGTGTGTGTGTGTGT
>JAQQZR010000010.1:5750258-5768313 GCA_030068235.1 Notoglanidium macrostoma
GGGTGTACCCCGCCTCTCGCCCGAACATGCTGGGATTGGCTCCAGCTTCCCCGCGACCCAGACGGATAAAGCGGTATAGATAATGGACGGACGGACGGGTATGGCCTAGCTAACTATGAACACAATGAATCAAGCAGCTTATAATAGTAAATGATTTTATCAACCAGGTAGCAAAGTAGCACTACATTTTTTATTCCTTCATGTTATGTGGCTGCATCCTGTTTGAATGAAGACATACCTCAAAGAGGTTACTGGCTTTGAAAGACTATTAATTGTAATTAACGAGTCATGGGTATATTCCCAGTATGTGGGAATGTGTAAAGCTTTGTAGATTTATCACTCTACGGGGTTTTTATCAGTGATTTCAGTTTAAGTCTTTACTCAACCTCCGAATCCTCATTCTCATCCACAGGACGTTACAGTGGTGCTGAAAACTGGGATGGAGATGCTGAGTGCTGCTCATTAACCAAACACAAGTGTAAACACTCACTCATTAGCCACTCATTCTCCATGACTCCTACCCCCATTCACAGCCAGTGCTTGACTACACCCTTGCTGCCACAGAAAGCAATTGTCAACTGTTTTTTGTTATACCACCATTATAGTCTAATTATAGGGCTCTGTTGAGTACAGCAGCAGCCTTCACTTTCTGTTAGCACAAAAAATGTCATCGGAGGAAAGCCCTAGGCATAACTGCTTTACTTCCAAGAATTAAGACAACTTTATTGTCTTCTCATACCTTTAATTTCTAAATAAATCTGTTCGGCCCTTCATACCGCGGTGATGTATAAATAAAGATGTACAAGGATAGCAAAACTAACACACTGTGAATATTACCAGGCTGATAACATTTCGTTCTTTCCACTGTAGTGTGTCTTATCTCAAATTACACACACGCACACACAATATCAATATTGACTCAATGTAATGACTATGAATACAGAACACAGAACTATTACATTTATTTCCCATAAGTGCCTCATATAACTTGGGGCAGCTTGAAGTCAAGACCAGCTCGAGGTAGCACCATGGCAAAAACAAATATTTCTGTTAAACGTATGGGTGGGAAAATGACTCATCCTGACATTCCAGCCCAGGGTAATTGTTTTGTTACCATGATGAGTAACACGTTATATGTGCACAGCGTCAGTGTTTTTGGATAATCTTTGGAGACATCGATGAGAATAGTGTTATTTAGTAGCGTCTGGAATCTTGAGATAAAGTAGAATTAGTCCTCATTCACGTTTGATATTATCACCATATTATCCCGATCCTATAACCAGCAAGATGACGCAAATGAAGAAGAATCGTTGTGGCTCCATGTGGACCTGGCGTTTCCTGATAAACAGGAAACAGAATGTAGGGCAGTACCCTGATCTATCTGACACTCTCTATGCTAGAACAGGTATATCAGAGAAACACTGTATATCAGTGACTCTGTAAGCCACATCTTCCACCTACACGCATTAACTCTGGGTTTGGGATAAGTAATCATTTATAATGCTGGGATCACATTTAATCTGCTAAACTCCCAGTCTTACATTCATCACTCTTGTAACTACAGTTTTTCTTTAAGCTTTACTGTAATTAGCCGTAAGACGAATTAACGAATTGTAAGCCGAGAAATACAAATACAAAAATTACAAGTGTTGTAGCACAAACTAAAAAGAGCGTTGTTCGAGAATACCGACAGGTAGAGGTATACTGATTTCATGTCAGGATCATTTGACTTGAAGTCTGAAGTGTTGCAGTGAGAGCAGACTTTCCACATCACGCATAGAAAACGTTCACTCGAACCAATAAATTTAGTATCCTTTTCGAAAAAGGAATTAGCTTCCAGTAGCTGAATTAGCTTCCAGCTTCTGTTCCAGTAGTTAATATCTTTATAAATCTTGGAAATGTGAGACAATTTCAAACAAGATCGTGGTCTGGGGTCTGTTATTTCTGCAAATACACACAGGTGGAACTGCTAGCCTGCTAGCTAATGTTAGCGATAGTTGTTCACTGAACCATATCACACCAGGACTGACCATGAGGTGAAAAATTTATATGATTAAAGTTATAGTTGTGTATTGTTAAGCTAGTGCATGATTACATTCTAGTGATATTTATTTGTGTGTGTGTGTGTGTGCATTTGCATGTGAACAATGGAGGCTAGTGAAGTTCTAGTCCTTCCCGCCTCTCTTTATCTTTGACTATGCTACAATGACACTATTCATTTTTTACTCATAGGGATTACACACAAATGTCGTGCACACACACACACACACACACACACACACACACACACACCACAGCCTCTGGAGACCAGTGGCAGAATTGGCTCTTTGCACACTGAACTCTATAATGAACTCTGTCCATATTCTCTCTCTTTCAAACACACACACACAAACACAGAGATCCTTTTTGCCACCATGTGCAAGTCTCATGCTGTGTGTGTTTTCACTCGGGATCAAAGCATATGTTTGTTTGCTGTCCCGTACACTGTCCAGTACACACCAGTGCAGTTTGTTTATGTCTGCTTGTGTTTCCGTGTGTCTGTGATTATATTAATATAGGCTATTAATATTAGTAGGCTTTCATTTGCAGGTATGAAAATCAAATGTCCTTTTTTTCCAGTGCTGTCCTGTGTCTCTATGCGTCTCTTAACATTCAACATACAGTATTCCTTTATCTATCTATCTTCTCTTTTCCTGTTTGAGGTGTGTCCACGTACTGGACAACATCTACTGCCAGCTCACAAGAATGTAAAGAATCTTCCAGATGTTCCTCTTGCTCTCTCTCTCTCTCTCTCTCTCTCTCTCTCTCTCTCTCTCTTTCTCTCTCTTTCTCTCTCACTCATTCTCTGACTGTGTGTGTGTGTATGTGTGTGTGTTGAGAAGAGAACGATATGGTCAGAAAAGGACATGAGGCCAGCAGCAGTGGGCAGTGGGAGTTCCTTTTCCTACAAGCTTTTCCCTTTTCTTTCTTTTCCCCCCTTTTATCTAAAGGACTCATTCATTTCCATATAGTTCCATCAACCACTTTCTCATTTTGGCTGTCGATTTCAATGACAATTCTTTTCTTGTCATCCTTCCCACACGTATTCACAGAAGGCTGTCAAATTTCATTCGAATTTAAATGACTTGTATTCAGATGCATTTGAATATTAACGAGGCTCTAAGTATTACACTGTATTAGTGCTGCAAGACATGTTCGAATAACAGAAACGCAAAGTTGAGACACTTTTATTATGGAAATTAAATTCGTTCACTTGCTTAAAGGTAACGCCAAATTCCAACGTAACGTTTTTGTTACTGAATTTTGGCTTGATTTATGGTTAATGTTTAAATTAAGCTTTATATTCACTACACTACACAAACTGTAACATGATAATACTTAGATAAAGTCGGTGCTGAACTGGGGACAGACGTCCCACAACACCGCTCATTATTTTTCTGCCTCCACCGTGAACAATTTTTGAATGTTTGTAGGATTTATATGGAGTCATTATTGTAACTACTTGCTGAACTGATTAGATTTTGGAATTGATCCAAACCAGGACAAGGTCACAGCAAGGTCACGTGACTGAGATAGTTATTCATCAATGGCTTATTTCACATTTGAAGTATATTTTAAGGGTTGTTCTGGCATGCAAATCAGTAACAAGATGGACTAGACTTGGTGGTGGTGAAGGAATCCCCATTGATGCCGTTGGTGTAGAGCTTGATTTGTATAAAATGTTCATGCAGCTCAGTGAACTTCATCTAAAATTAATGGTGACCTTTAACTCAGAGAATTCCTAAATCTTGGAAATGTGAGCCAACAAGACGGTGGGCTATGGCCTCTTCTGTGTGTGACATTTTATATTTAAGTTAGGCCTGATATTCACTACATATGCTCACTACATATCTCATATATAAATGGGTGCTTTTATTTACTTTCTTTGCTTGTTTGCCTTCATCATGCCTTTCTGAGGACACAAGGAAACGAAACAAGGAATCAACGACAAAAGTATGTGTTACGTCACATGCCCGTGTTTATTGTAGCGTGACTTGTCGATGGCTTGTTGCACAGCTGTATCACATGTCACCCGGCATAACTTCTGTGTAGGAAGCATCTGTGTGTCCTTGATCTGGAAGGCACCCAACTTCCTTTTTCCTTGATTTCTCAAAAAGCAGTTAAAGAATTGATCTCAAAGATGGCAAATGGATCAGTATTGAAGTATTAGGAAGCACTCTATGTCCAATATAACGCCGTTTGAGATCCAGCCACAAACAAGGACTCCAGCGAAATGAGCTACTCACATTTAGGGTCACTTTTAGGACACTTTATTTGTTTGTATTTACATTTAATTTGAAAAAAAAAGAACATGTCATAAATGATATGCCTTTATTCAGAGGTGAATTCCTGTGTCAAGCTACATTAAGTACAGGAAACTGTTTTAGGAGACAAAAAGTAGAACATCTTAAAGATTTGAATGTTTTTAAATATGGAAATTTGAACAAGGAAATCTGTCAGTTACTGCATTAAGAGAGTTTTTGTGTGTATCCGCTCAGTTCCTTTCTACTCGCTGTCACTGAAAATAAAAAAACATTCATGATGTCTGCTATTTTTCTCTTTCATACATGTGTCTCCAGTGTGTTCTTTCTTTTTCTCTCTCCCGCTGTTCTTTCCCTCTTCTTCAGTTTGTCCCCTAGGGCTTTAAACGAACTCCAGGATCGCTGGCATTCTCACGAGTCACGGTAACTGAATAGAGCTCCATCTGTGAGAAAGAGACTGAGTTAAAGAAAGACTGAACCGAATGCAAAACAGTCGTCTGCGTAACGCAGAGCTGGGAATGAACATTCACTGAGCCCACGTGAAGTCTGAATAGTAAATGCTAAATATTTGGCTCTGCATTTCTCACTCTGTTGTATGGCACATTTAATACTATTACGGTCTCCAGTCTTAAATTCTCATGAATTTGAACTTTTTTATGAGATAATAACTTGTTTGAAAGACATTCTGTAAGAGTTTGTTTGTGTGTAAATGTGTCTGCATGTCTGGTTAGTCACACACACACACACACACACACACACACACACACACATACACACACACATCAATAGTGTTCTAGGGTATTTATAGCCAGCCACGTCAATGCACTATTAAATCTTCATTGAAGCCAGACATTTTGAGGCGTTTGCTTCAGATTCCCTTAATGTGACTGATTTGTGTGTGTGTGTGTGTGTGTGTACATGTGTAAGTGCTTGTTCAGGTCGATTTAGGAGAGTTTTAGGAGTGCACAAAGTGGATTCATGAACATAAAAACACTCATAGACTCCCACCCTAAAAGACCAGCTGCAACACACTCAAGCCAAGTCAAAGCACAGCAACTCGCTGTTTGTTCTGGTTTTATCGTCTCTGCCAACATGGCTGTTTTTTTCCCTCCATGAGAAAGTTTATTCTGCGTATGGATTTAGTCTTGAAAGCACCTGTTTTCCACCACTTCCTTCTTCCTGCTTTGACTTTTTCTTCTTCCGTTCTACACTTTCCTGTATGCTTATTTTTCCATGTTATGTCCTCACACAATGTTGTGATAATGTCATGCTGATCTCACAAAAAGGCCAAGAGAGCATTCTCACTAAAAGCGTCCCCTTGTGTGTTATGAGAGAAGTGCAACAGTTTTTAGTTAAGCTTAGACCTGGCTTAAAATTGGAGTTGAGTCTGACTGGGTAATAAAAAAGCCAGGTTTTGAAACAGGCAACACTAATGTGCAGGTTGTTGTTTATAGTTTTATTCATAGTTCCTTGGCAGACAAATAGGTTTAATAGGCCCATGGTTCTGTCATCTCACCATCTAGACATCTCATTATCTGTAAATGTATTTCACAGACCCCATCCAAACATGAACCAACTATTCAGATATTAGCCTCAGTGTTTCAATGTGTAGAAGAATATTTTGACTATTTATTACTGCCATAGTGCTTTTTATTCCTGAAACGTCCACAGAGAGAACACGTTAGGTCCAGGTTGACATTATTTATAAGCCTACTTGTTTTGGCATATTGATGAAGTGACTGGTCTTAAAGGTTAATAATTATAAGAATTCAATAATAAATATTAAAAGCTTTGACAATTATGTGCTGTGATTTATACCAAGTCCAGAACTCAAGTCCAAGACTGGATTCGCATCCTACAGTCCTAGCTCATCATATGTTGGAGTTAAATTATGATAGCTACCAGTTTTTAACTACTGGTTTATGTTTGGGGATAAACAAAGCAAGGGACCTGGCAAGCACATTGAAGTTTTCACATGCCTTGTGAACTAGCTAATAAATTTAACTTCTACACCCACTGTCTTGTGCACCCACATGTGCTGTTTCCTATCAAGTTCAACAACCTGATGCCTCAGACATTTTACAACGTTCCTGGTCATAATCTCCTGGTGGATTTCTTCATTTACGAGGCAGATGTGCACTCCCTGACTCTGTCCCAGATGTTGTAACCCTAGATCAACTGATCATCACATCATCCAACATGAGTGCATTGCTTCATTCTGAACAGTTCACATACATGATACTAACTGGATCCAGTACCAGAGACAATAAACATGTCAATCAGACAGTTACTGACTAAATGAGTGAGACAGAATCGATCCATTTGCAGTTCATTTGAGGCCAGCTTGCTCATGCTTTGCTTCCTAGGATCATTTCAGGACTCATGTTGACAGATTGTCTGACTGGAATCACTAGAAGTACGGCTTCATTTCCTTATGGGGTTTGTTCTACTGGACTCTTTTTGGAAAAAGTTTTTCCAAGACTTATTGTGAAATAAACTGAATTATATCTGAGCACTGTTAAATTCTCTATTCTGATTGGTTAGAAGTTGTTGATCAGCTACCTAAAGCAGCAGCTCTAGACAATAGTTCTGAGGCAATTAATTAAAATCATAGGTTTATAATATGGTTCTAATACTTATTGTTTCTATAGTTACAGCTAATTCATAGACACTTGTATGGTAAACTAATAAGCCTAATAATAAACTATAAAAAATTGTATGTAACAAATAAAAATATATTTAAAAATGGTGACACTTTGTTTAAGGAGATGCTCATTTAAAATGTTATGGAAGGAGTCTCCGGTGCCAGTGGAGTGCCAGTATGGTCTTTACATTTTGTAACCTTAGGTTCTAATACGTTTTTATTTCTATACCAACATCAGATTTACAGGGACTTGAATGATGGATGTGCCATGTAATCTATCTTGATTAATAAATGTATAAAAGCATGTTATTATTTAACAAAGGAAAACGTGTAATCATTGAAATGGTGATGATGACTGGAAAGTCTCCGGTCATAATCTAGTTGACGTTTTCTTGAAGCTGTGTCTAGGTAATTAGACCTCAGTATGTGAAGTATCATAGTCACTTCTACGTGATCATTTTTGCCCTTATCTGAGGCTGAATAATCTGTAGCATCTCAGCTGCTTGCATCCACAAACTCATGCAATAGCATCAGTCATATGACACATACAACTTCTGCATGCATGCACTGTGTGTATGCTGCATGCTCTTGAGCTCCTTCTGTTCAGGAAGTCGTGGGGTGGGGCCCTGGACTCCTTCTTCTTTTTTTTTATTTTTCACATCTTCCTTCATTCAAAGACAGTTGTTTCACCCTTTTTCTGTGTTCGTGCCTATTCGTTCTCGTTGTTTTTTGAGTGAGAATCCAGCCCTGCGATTTGGATTTAACTCAGGGGGTCTGGGAGTCTGACTGGGGGAAGATATTACAAGAAGCGGTTTTGTCTCAACCGCCATCATGGCCACGGAAGAAATGGGTGGAGACGTTCTAATGGAGAGACAAGATATGGTC
Source organism: Notoglanidium macrostoma (assembly GCA_030068235.1). Taxonomy (NCBI): domain Eukaryota; kingdom Metazoa; phylum Chordata; class Actinopteri; order Siluriformes; family Auchenoglanididae; genus Notoglanidium; species Notoglanidium macrostoma. The sequence goes on from JAQQZR010000010.1 coordinate 5,758,089, forward strand.
AGCCACCCAGAACCGGGTGGCACCACTCAAGGGGTAGGCTTTACCCATTATGGATTTCCGTAAAGTCCAGTGTATGTTCAAATGGTTTTTTAAGAGCTGTCAGTCCTATATGTTCTCCTGTCGAGGTCCTTACTCACCCTGTTTATTTCCTCACTCTCTCATTCAAGTCCAACCCCCCTCTCTCTATTTCTGTGGGTACTGAGGGCATTATTTCCTTTTTCTCATGAAGATTGGTGGGATTTGCAAGAAACTATGCTTGTTTGTTTAGCATGTACACCAAGTTTTGGTATATCCATGTTTCATCTGGTGTATATGCATGCCTTTGCAGACAGGAAGTAGAGCAGTGCTGAGCTTCTCTTTTTTTTGACATATTCTGCCTCTTTTTATCTCTTGCACATCCATGTTTACATTTTCTGCCGAATTGAAATATGTTTGAAGTAGAGGCGTGTGAGGTTTGTGTTTGAGTGTTTGCACTCTCCTGTTGGAGCATGGGCCAGTTCTAGGGAGAGATACACAGATGTCTCAGCAATAGAAACATGTTATGTAGGAGTTGCATGAGATTTATAAGTCCCCCTTCCCCCAAGCCTTTTTTAAATAGCAGTGATGTTGTTCAGACTGTATTTATAGAGCTGATGACTTTTTTTTTTACCAGCATCTTCACACTATAGAACTATAACCGGGGACTTTTTCTTCACAAATATTCATTTAAATTCTCTATTCTGATTGGTCAGAAGGTTTTAGAACAACACGGCTCTAGGCAAAACAAAACGAAGGCAAAGCAAAGTGCGTTAACATTTCATACTACAAAACAACTAAAATGGTAGATTATCCTCTGTGGTTAGCATGGTTTATTTAACATTTGTGGAACTATACTGTCAGCCTTTTGTTACAGTCATTAAATTATCCGATGTCGGAAAGGCTTCGAGAGAGTTGGTCGCTTCGCCGCAAGCCAAACGTCTACAATTTACTAGAGAATCCAGTACATTTTGTCATTAAATGTGGTTGCAGGAATCACCTACTTTTCACAGGAGGAGGTAAATTGACTGACATGAAAATTTGACCTTTTCATGAGATTATCTTATTTAAACACCACCAACTACTTCAAAAGAAACTCTTTTCTACCTTTCATAGACTGAATGCATCTCAGTGTCAGGCCTGTAACTACATCTTACTGTCAAACCCTCAGCATGTTGGGGAGTTTTCCTGTTGGACATTGCATATACCTGCCAATACTTTACCATTCTGAAGCCTTTGGCCAGAAAAGAGTATAAACGGTATTAGACATTTCATGGCCCTTGTGAGTGGTTGGCTGTTTATAGTTGCTTTTTAAAGTAATAGTATCGATGAATATTCCAGAACATTTATCTTAACTCTAAACGGTAAAGTATGCTCTTTATTAAAGAAACCAAGAAGGTCTAATTGTTGTCAAGTTGTTGTGGTATAAGAAGGGGTGAATGATCTGTCCAAGCTTTCATACTTCATCCCATTTTAGATGTGTTTTTGTGGCGTTCGCGTTATACATTAAAGCTGCCAGCAGTCTTTCTGCCACTCAGTGGGTGTAACTGCATCGACAAACGGTGACATCACGTGCATATCCTCTATTAAGACGATGCACACTGGATGCGCTACATATCCTAGAGGTGTAACTTGTTTTGTGAACAGAAGACAGCGCTTTTAGGTTTACATCCTTTGCATTAAAGGCAGTATACTTGAGTTCTTCGGATTTGAAAGATGCATTGAAACTTCATTCTTATTTGCTGCTAGTTTAAGTTCAAGAAATGCACTTTTGTTCACATTATTCGTTGTCCTATACTTGTGTTCTGACCACCTAAAACTGATATTTATGCCATTTTGGCAGTTACTTTATATTTGTATTGTTCATAATGAAGTGGCACTTGGGTGCAAATAGAAAAATTCAAAACTATTTATAGTTTGGTTGTAACTAGCCAACATTTTGAAAAATTGTGATTCAGACCATTGATCATGATTCTACCCCAAAAGATCATCATATGATCATTTGGCCAGATCACCCACACCTAGGTATAAGTAGGAAAAAGTAGAAACTAATGCTGTGTTCGTGGGGCCTTGTAAATGGTCATTTGCAAGTTGTAATGACTTCATTTCCCACCTCGAGACATTCAACTTGCAAAGTGGAAAAACCTATGGACATTTCTAGGAAAACATGTCTTTTGTTTGCTCGGTCAGAGCACATAAAGTTAATAAAGCTGCTTTATTGGCACTTTCACAGTTCTAGGCCTGAGTTGCCATTGCTACTTTTCCACTATAGTGAACTTCAAACATTCATTCAACGTTTTGGACTGAAATTGCCGCACAGTAACAACAGCAGACAATAGTGAGGAGCTTAGCAAGAAGCTAGCTGGCTAATTTTAGTGATAACTCTAATGTTGATAATTAGCTTCTCAAAACAGTGATTAGTATGGTCAGTGTTATAGATTTAACCAAGTACTGTCTGTATATGGGCTGATCTAAAACCAGTACTGCTATAAACAAATTTAAAAGTAGAAAAGGATTACTTTAAACTGTTTACAGTGTGAATAGCCATGTTGACGCTCCATCTGTGATTTATGGTGACTTGGAAAATTAGGATTCTTTAAAATTAGGGTTGTCTTAAGAAACCACGTGAGGTGCACATTTCCCATTTCCCCAATTTAGCTCTAAAGGTGTTTTTCTAAGTTATGATAAAGATACAAAAGCACTATCATATTGCTAATGGCCAATAGAGCTAGTGGCAGAAATCTGCAAATGTTCACCAAGGGTGTTTGTATATTTGCTTCGTCACTACAAACCACAAGCCAGCTTTTACATCTGGATCTGTTTAGTTACAAGACCCCAGATTAAGAACTTTTAACCAGGTCAAGCTTCATTTTAAGGAGCTGAGCTTAATTATTAGGTTGGACTCAAGGCAACCTTATGATTAAATGGCATATAAGTAGTGATGGAATTTAGCTTTCCAACCCACAAGTCCACTTCAGTAGTAACTTCCCCCACCACTGCCTCTCTCTCTCTCTCTCTCTCTCTCTCTCTCTCTCTCTCTCTCTCTAGCGCTCTCATCCTCGCTTACTGTAAATGACTCATGTGTTTTTGAACAGGCAGCAGCTACTGTCATTGTTTGTGGCTTAGTTATGGCTTAGTCACTGACATGTTTTTGTGTTTTGGTGTGTACATGTGCACGTGTGGGTGTGTGAGTGTGTGTGTATGTGTGTAAGATAATCAAAGGCTGAAGCAGGTTTTACGTGTTGCTGTTCTATAGGATTATTTTTATGCAACCTAATTGACTTTAATCCCTAATAGCTTGTATGGGCTGTCTGTGTGTGTGTGTGTGTGTGTGTGTGTGTGTGTGTGTGTGTGTGTGTGCAGTAACAGTAATCCTAACCACTTGCCCAATAGTTACCAGGATGTGCAGATTTGCCGATGTCAACAGAAGCACATTGTAGTAAGCAAAAGCAAACACACACATGCACACATGCATTTGCAGCATGGAAGATAGTCATCTTGACTGTTAAACTACTTCTACTAAAGCTATACAGTTTATGAGTATGAGAGTATGAGCAATAAATGCACTTTCTTTAGCGAACATTAAAGCTTTAATGTGCCAGATTTTATCATTCATCATGAGTAACCACTATTTCTGATGTAATACTGGTCATTCTGGTTCTTAGGAAAACATTAGGTATGAGGTGGGAATACACCCACAATAAGACTCCCACAATAAGGCTGCACGCACACTAGGGGGGTAAGAAAATATAAGTACACTTGAATACAGTCATACAGTGGTTTATTTTATGTTGTTTAAACCCCCAACCACTAGATGGCAGTAATCTATGTTCAATCTAAAAAATGTTCAGCCGTTTGACTCTTACACTCCAATGTAATACTGTAAACTGACACAGAAAGTAGTGTAAAGGCAATAAAGACTAGCATTAGCATTAGCAAAGCTTAGCTAACTATTAACTTATTATACTGATGGCTGAATCCGAACGAGTTAGATCAGCTAGATTTTGAAACACAACACATATAGTAACCAGAGCTCAGGAGCTGTGAGGTGGTGACGCTACACGCTGCACCACCATGCCACCCAGTGCATGAGATGTTTTTGTTAAAAATCAGATCCTAATCTGTTCCTGAGCTGCTATGAGTTCCCTGAAATCCTGTAATAGTCATTCACATTAGTTGACCGTTATCCTGTGAAACCTAACAAAAAATTTGTGACACATTTTTATACCTAATTCAAACATGCACTTTAGGCAGTCACAGTATTTGTATTTTATTTTGATAGGCTATGGTTCATCAGACCCAGTTAAATAAGGAAAATTAACCATTTGGGAGATTAATTACTGTTTGATTCAAATGACCAGGGGATGATTTATCCAAGCTATAAAGTAAAATGGAGGCAAATTATGTACCACAAATTCAATTATTTAATCAATTATTTATCAACCCCTTTATCCTGACGAGGGTTGCTATGGTTTCAATTATTGAATTAAACAAGCTTTTAAAAAAAAAGTAGACACAAACCACTAATCACGGTATCTAAGAAAGATTTGTCAAGAATGCCTGCAAGTACAGGGATAAATAGAGATGGGAAAACTGTAATTCGCACTCAGTGCTGATCTGACAGGTGTTTTCAGAGGCATCAGGCTCAAAAGGAATCCGGCTTCACGCAATAATAGATAAGCTAGTAGAGGAATGTTAGCTAAAAGTACACAAATCATATTAAAAACATCTCATAAACCTCAAGATTTAGTTGTAAAAATATACACCAAGCATGCAAATCTGACTCATACAGGCATAGAGCTATATGTAGAAGCTACGAGTCAGGATACTTTTGTAAATGTTGCTGTTCTTATATTCAGACAGCTAGCTGTCAAATATTTGCTTAGAGGGAAAATTCTGGGCTCTGTACTTAGGAAAAAAAACAGATGGCATGGATCACAAGGAGGCGTCAGTCAATCATGGTGTCTGTGAATTCAGGAAGCTCACCATCTTGCACTAGCAGTCAGGCTCGGGCATGTGTTCCCCCAAAATCACCGATTATGGTACCTTGCCAATAGCTTGTTGAAGAATCTGGACTGCTCCAGCAACTTTTATTACAAGTAAGTTTTGAGTAATTGACTTTTGTGTTCTGTTGTCAGTGCACAGGAACGTTTTGGCCGAACTTTTGATCACACATTCACTACAGATGTGGTGCGAGATTAGGATCAAAATGCTTTAAACATTTCTTGACAGTGTGTTTGTTTAACTGGAGCTGCATTCAAGGAATCTGAACTGGATGTAGTGCAGGAAGGGCCACTGCTGAGCTTCTATTCACATCCTGTAATATGAGCTTATGATGTCACTGTTCTCTCTCTATCTCTAGCTAGTTTGGTGTTGCTTTTTTTCTCTCTCTGCACTCAGTTCTGTTTTTGATCAGTGTTTATGGAGGGACCTGTACACATGCACTAATGCACAGAATGCAAGGAAAGCAAAATGCAATTTGACATTATAGATATCATATGTTGGCTATATATATATATAGTAATGCAGATTTCAATGGAAAACAATCAAACTGAAATCCAGGCGCTGGTGTTGGCCAGGCACAACTTCACAGGAAACAGGAAGTGACCGTACTGAGGCTCAGCCGGATATCCTGCTCAGGCAGGGCGACCCCAACCATGGCTTTCCCTTCCTTTCAGTCTCTCTGTTTCTTGCCGTCTCGCTATATGTGTCAGTTAGAGGTTGGATAGTAGAGCTGGAGTAAACAGCATGTGCTGGTCGGGGGAATGGGACCACTGGGATCGCTGGGAATACCTTGAAATACAGGTGGAGTGCCGCCGCTGTAGTTCTGCATGAATTTTGTCTTGAACGGCAAGAGTGAGTAGGATTAACAGACTTGACTTCGGTGGTTACTGAAGCATTAACACTGTTGCGTGTTGTGGAATGAGGTGGTTTGCAATGCTGTTAAGCATAACTTCCTGACTTACGAAAAGTACAACCATCCGATTTTTTTTTCAAGGACATTTAAGCACCGCCAGTTCCTGGAAGACACTCACTGCTTTCTGAATGATGCTCTCAATAGAAACTTTCTAGCTGACTGCGTGTTTTACGCTTTTTTGATCTAGTTGTGTTTATTACTGCTTTAGCAGTTTGTTTCCCTTTTTGCAGATCGTTGTTTTATTCATGTCGCTGGTGGTTTGGTCTTGGGGCACAACCTCAGACTCAAGCACTTCTGTATTTCTATTCTTTTTAAAGTATCTCTTTTATGAGAGAATTTGATCTGTGTTGGCCTTATAAGACTTTGAAGCTGTCTTCGAAGCAGCGTTAAAACACAGTGAAATGGATTTATAAACAATTTCACTCCTTTTTTTTTAACCTATTTGAAATGTTTTTGGCAAATTCAGCTCCATTCTTGAGTCTTCTCTATACTGTAAAAGGAAGTTTATAATCAGGCTTTAATGATTAGGAAAATATATGGTCCAGGCATAGAAAAATATGTACTCCTGCTTGTTATCATGAAATTAGGATAAGGATGGCAGGTACGTCAGTGTATTTTCACTTCTATGAGAGTATTGTGTCATCAATAGCAGCTTCTTTGTTACATACAGCAACAAACAGCAATTAGTTGGCATTTTGTGTTGTAGAAAAAGTGCCTCATTATAGAACCGATATAAACCGTATGCAACAGATTGCACGTAGCCACATTGCCATGGTGACGACATCATGTCTTGTACCTATAACACATGACTAACAGCTTGTTGGCAAGTTGACAACTTTTTTCGCCTTTTTTCAAGACAATATTTACACCTTTGTCAAAGCACTTATATAAAGTACTTACGCATGTTATTGCGCATAACAAAGTGACACAGCTAGTCAGTTTTTTATAGTCAGCTAACATAAGCATATTTATAGATGAGCAAGCTGTTCTTTGAGACAGTAGGTTAAAGATAATGGTTATGCACTTATTGTATTCTATTCTATATTGTATTTTCATGTTGACTTGATAATCTTGTAGTTTAATATTGTAGTACTTCAAAAATCGCTGTACCTAAATTCAAAAAATTAAAATGAAAAAAGATAACAATTGATAACCGGTTTGTTTTATTGCTATGGCACGATGGCATAGTTTTCCATTGTTGCTTCTTTGAAAAACAGGGGGAATGTTGGCGTCTTCTGCCGGCTGCCGTAATGTGAATCCAGCATTACCTGAAACATTAGCAAAAATAAGCACTCTACATGTTCAGAAGTATGTAGACACCTGACTATAAGTGCTTATTGAACATCTCGTTCCAGAGTTTGCTGTTATAGTAACCTTCACTCTTCTGGGAAGGCTTTCCACTGGATTTTTAAACATGGTCGTGGTGATTGGTCCATTCTACCACCACAGCATCAGTGATGCTAATGTAGGGCGAGGAGGCCTAGCTGGTGTTCATCCTGAAGTGGCGTTGAGGTCAGGGTTCTCTGCTGGCCACTTTAGTTCCTACCTTGGCAATGTCTATGTCTTCATAGAGCTCATTTTGTGTACAAGGGCATTGTCATGCTGGAACAAGTTTTGGCTTTTTAATTCCAATGGAGGGAAATCGTAATGCTACAGCATGTCTTATACAATTGTGTGCTTCCAAATTTGTGGCAACAGTTTGGGGACAAACCACATACTGGTTTGTAGGTCAGGCGTTCACATACTTTTGACCATTCAGTGTATGTGAACGTGTCCACCCTAACTCAGGTTCAGGTATAGTGTCTGTTAATCTGTCAATTTATTTTTTCATTGCCATTCATTAAGTTTTAAATCTTTCTTCTCCAGAGTGATCCGGGTGGGTTGTCCGTGCTGGAGCAGCTGGGTCTGGACCACGGCTCGGACTTTTCAGATTCGTGTGTGCAGCAGCGGCTGGACGAGGAGCGTGAGAAGATCCGGCGTGAGATCCGCAAGGAGCTGAAGATCAAGGAAGGAGCAGAGAACCTGCGACGTGCAACCACAGACAAACGCAATGCCCAGCAGGTGGACAACCAGCTGCGTTCCTCCAACCGGCGTCTCCACTCGCTCCACGCCCAGCTCCAGGAGCTTGACGCCCATATTGTTGTCAAGGGTACAGATGACGCTCGCGGTGAGTCTACAACTTAAAGCACAGAACCTTGTATTGTAATGACAGAAAGGAAACTGTTGATCCTGCATGTTAATGTCAGAATGGATCTACATGCCGCAGTGGGTTTCGAGTCATTCATTAGTACCCTCTGTGGGGATTTTCTGTGGTGAAACTGGCTAAATTTAGTTGCTTTGAAGCTAAATGTTTAATTTAAAAGAATGTCTACCCCAGTAGTCATTCACGAGTCTTGATTGCACTCACAGCTGGATACACATCTGTTCTGCATGAATATTTAACTTGTAAAAATGCACACAGAGCCCCATCAGTGACTCAAAACTAAGTAGATCAGCACTTGCTGATATTTACTCCTACTCAAATCTAAGACTTTAAGACTCCCACATTACAGCAGATTCTGACAGTTAGTTGGAAAGCCCTAACTGTGACCTCTGCCCCACAGATGATGTGCCTCGGTCTCCCGGCACAGAGAGCCGGGCATCGGCCCATCAGGAGCGCATTGCAGCGCTGGAGAGGCAGCTCAACATAGAGCTCAAAGTCAAACAGGGTGCTGAGAACATGATCCCGATCTACGCCAATGGCTCTACCAAGGTAACACACAGCCAGTCTCTGTCTAGCTGCACTGAATGAGATTTTTCATTGCAGTCTAAGATGTAATGAAAAATGTACTGAAAAAACAAAGTAGTGGTGTGTGTAGTAGAACATCCCAGGAATGTGTAAAAGAATGTATAGACAAATAAATACATATAAACAATTAAATGTAACTTTAGTCATGATTAACACCTCTTGTACCTTAACATAGACTCATTTATGACTTGAGACTCCTCTTGGACTCAGATTTGAATGATTTTACAGAATTCCCCATGTGTAAATATAAATCAGGGGCCTTCAGTCTTATCCACAAAGTGCTGGTGTGGCTGCAGGGTTTCATTTCCACCAATCAGGAAGCACACCTGATCCACTTGCTAATTCAGCTCATCTTGGTTTCCAGTCAAATATCAAGTGTGACTTGTATTTGGTTGGAATGAAAGTCTGCAGCCTCACTGGCCCGTTGTGGATAATAACTACTCAGACTGCACTATTACAACCTACTCCAGTTCATTAAGGCCGTGAGAGTTGCCTCTTCATCCCTGGGGCCTCATTCAGAACTCAATTTGAGTAGCAGCTTAGGAACTTTGGACTTTTGAGTCTTTGGCCTTTTTGATTGAGTAGAAGTCTAACAGGGCTTTGGACCTGATTTGAACTCAACTTGAGTAGTAGTTTATTGACTTTGGACTTAAATTCAAATTTAAATAGCAGCTTAGAGACTTTGGACATGTTTTCAGCTCAATTTCCGTAGTGGCTTAGGAACTTTGGACTTGAATTCAATTGAGTAGCAACTTAAGGACTTATACTCGAATGGAACTCAATTCAATTTGAGTAGCCTTTTTTGGACTTTGGACTTCATATTACACACATACTGTATACAAACACAAGTAGCTAGTGGACACTGGACCTCCATGATCTACTTTTGTATGTAGGCCTATTCTTCATTCTTAGAAAAAAATGGCTGTTTCTGTCGTTTCTAAAAGCAAACGTTACTGCCATTACTAAACAAAGAGAAACTGCCATTCATAAGCAAACACAAATGATCTGAGTATCTGGCCAGGTGTCTATTATTGCATGGTATTATAACATGTTACTGCATTTTTTATCAATATGGCAGACAGAATTAACACACTATTTAAACATCCTAGTTAAGAGTGCAGGTGCTCAAATAGGACTGAAGCCAATACCTGAGATATTAATCAGTCAGCAGTGCCAGTGAAATGATAATCCACAACCCTGTAATCAAAGATACCAAACAAACATGCACTTTACATTAACATTAAGAGGTTTAGCTGCAGTGTAGGTTTATTTTTGGTTGCTAAATATGTGCTAAGATTAGCATTCGCACTGTGCTTAACTCTACAGCTCTACTACCAAATATATATTTTCCAACTGATTCAGTTGCAAATTGGTAATGGCAGGGTAGATCTTTGCATGATTGTTTTCTTATTTATAGACAATACATATAAGATGGACTGTGTGTGTGTGTGTGTGTGTGTGTGTGTGTGTGTGTGTGTGTGTGTGTGTGTGTGTGTGTGTGTGTG
>JAQQZR010000010.1:5770864-5794492 GCA_030068235.1 Notoglanidium macrostoma
TCTCTCTCCCCCTTTCTCTCTCTCTCTCTCTCTCTCCCCCTCTCTCCCTCTCTCTCTCTCTCTCTCTCACTCTCCCCCTCTCTCCCTCTCTCCCTCTCACTCACTCTCTGTCCCTTTCTCTCTCTCTCTCTCTCTCTCTCTCACTCTCCCCCTCTCTCCCTCTCTCTCCCTCTCTCTGTCCCTTTCTCTCTCTCTCTCTCTCTCTCTAGGCTCAGTGTCGTCTGAGCGAGTCCTCTCAGAGGCTGGATCTGCTGAAGGTTTCTTTAGACCAGCGCCTGGCCGATCTTCCTGAGGATCATCCCAAAGCCTGTCTGATCAAAGAGGAGCTCGTCCTGGCCTCCTCACCCACTTTCAGCTCGCGTCACAACACCCCCTACCTGCACAACCAGTACAGCACACTGTCCAAACCCTCTCCTCTCACTGGTAACTTTTAAGATCTTTTAGATCTTATGGTGAGACAATAGTACTTAAACTGTCAAATCTGGGGTTTTTTTTGAAGACAGTTCCATAAGTGTAGTACGTCATATTCTTACAGTTAATCCTTTGTGTGTGTGTGTGTGTGTGTGTGTGTGTGTGTGTGTGTGTGTCAGGCATGCTGCAGGTGAAGTTACTAGGCTGCATGAGCTTGTTGGAGGCGGTTCCGGGTCGTAGCCGTGGCAGCCCGGTGGTGTTGCCGTGCCACAGTCCCGGCGAGGCTCGCTCCTTCATGCGTAGTGGGAAAGGCCTTTACAGCCGCAGTGGCAGTGTCAGTGGCAAGAGCACCCTCAAAACAGATGAGCTCTCCTGTGAGTTTGTGTGTGTGTGTGTGTGTGTGTGTGTGTGTGTGTGTGTGTGCGTGTGTATGTAGGGTAGCACGATTCACCAATTCGCACTGGCGCACCAATTTAAAAGTTCACACAGCGATTGCCAAGATTAAAAAGTGTGCACCGGATACAATTTGGTATGAAATCAGGATGCACCATTTCTAACATCTTTGAATCGGTTAAATCCAATTTATTAATATATAATTATTAGTAAAGGCCCTATGCTTTTATTATTTAGAAATATGACCAATAATTTTTGACCAATAATTTTATATTTAGATTGATTCCTTCCTTCTAAACTGTTTCTCAAGCATGTTCACTCATCTCCACTGTCAGTACCCAATATACGGCATGAGAACAGGAGACTCGGTCATGCTGGCTCGCTCACTGTGGTCCAATAGGATTTCCTTGTGGCTCTCTCGCCATAGCGCAAACGGGACTTCAAAATAAGAGTCACTTCCTGTGCCTGACCTTCCTCGAGTCACATGGAGGATTGGAATAAGAGCTAACATACTGAATTGCACAGCATCATATTCTTTTTCATTGCATCCTATTGTGTTGACTTTGTGTTGAAACAAATCGTGTCAAATTGCACTGTTCGCAATATGGGTGCATCGTATCATATCACATTAGTAGTTGCTTCATATGTAACTTTAACGTATCAGATCATTGGCAGTGCATTGAGATGTGAATCACATCGGCCTCAGTCATGGAAATGTACATCCCTAATGTGTGTGTGTTCCAATATTTGCACAATATCTTCATAATATCTAAAGTCATTTTACAAAGTAAGATCTTGTAATGACAGTCTTCTATGAACCATAATTATGTATGTAGAATGATTGAAGCAGGTATCTTCACAGCAAACGTATCTTCTCTGATCGACTATTCTTGGTGTATAGTGTAACATCGAGGGATTGATTTTTATTGAACCATTTCACTGGAGGTGACTTCTCTGTGTATGTGTGTGTGTGTGTGTGTGTGTGTGTGTGTGCAGCGGAGGTGAGTGCTGTGCTGAAGCTGGATAACACTGTGGTGGGTCAGACAGCGTGGAAGACAGTCGGAGATCATACCTGGGACCAAACGTTCACTATAGAGCTGGAAAGGGTGAGCATTATGAACACACCGATCCTTCTACTTTTCTAATCAGTACATCACAGCTTCTGCTTACAGAGATTGGGTAAAACAGGTTTCTGGACAAGTAGTGTGATTAGAACTGAAAGCCTTGTTATGCTAAACTCAGTTGTAATGGAAGTCTAATGGCAGCTGAAGAATTCTGCTTACATTGAAAATACCTGAAATCTACAACTCTTGGGATGATACAGAAGTGGATCTAGCTTGCCAAAGCTGGAACAATGGTGTAAAAGTGAGTTTCAGGTCATTCTTTTTTCCTGAAGGTTTGTTGGTGTCCGTAAGCCATCAGATACACACAAACTCTTCACACTGAAAAAGTAGCAGGACGTTCGACAGATTGGTCATCGCTATAACACTATACCTCCTGAACAGTAATTGCTACTCTGTTAGAAGACACTTCCTCTGAAATACATTATTTATTACCTTACATTATTTTATACATTATATTATTCTACTTTATATCACAGTGTTATTGAATTCTCGTGTTTTGATTGGTCACAAGGTGTTGATGTGGGACTCGGGTGGTGGATGTTCCAAAAAACACACTTGGGTAATCGTTAATATGGTGAAGTTTTCTGTGGGGAAACATTTTTTGGAAGGAGTTTCCAGTTTCAGTGCTTTCTAACAGTCACAAAACTTAAACGTAAAGCTGTAACTTTAAGTTTTCCACCACAGGAAAGTCTTCGGAATGGAGAAGTCGGTGCTTTTGCAGTTTCTCAGTAACATGACTAGCTTGATTTTTTTTTTTTCTTTTTTCTTAATAGCGTCGAGAGAAAAAAAATACTGATGAGTTTTAAACTGTCATATGACAAGCGGTAATAGGAACTAACTTGTTTTGTGCATGTTCCACAATATTACATGCAGGAAACATTGTTCTAATAAAAAAAAATAATAATAAAAAGTATAATGAAACGCTTTGGATTGTGGTCTTATAGAAAAGTATTCAACTTTGCTTTGCTTCAGGACAAATTCCTCAAGTGTATATACAGCTGTTTTCTAGAAATGTTCCTTATTATTTTAAACAGCCCTTTGTGTGTGTGTGTGTGTGTGTGTGTGTGTGTGTGTGTGTGTGTGTGTGTGTGTGTGTGTGTAGTCTAGAGAAATGGAGATAGCTGTGTATTGGAAGGACTATCGCTCTCTGTGTGCGCTGAAATTCCTGAAGCTGGAGGATTTCCTGGATAACCAGAAACACACAGTTAAGCTGGAACTGGAACCACAGGGCCTGCTGCTGGCTGAGGTACACACACACACACACACACACACACACACACACACATGAACACATACACAAACACAAACACAAACACAGACTTACTTATACTATCATTTATAAAGATGTTTTGCTGTTGGTCCCATCTCTCAAGTTGTGTGTGTGTGTGTGTGTGTGTGTGTGTGTGTGTTCGTGTCCCAGGTGACGTTCTTTAACCCGGTGATCGAAAGGGTTCCACGTCTTAAGAGACAGAAGAAAGTATTCTCTAAGCAACAGGGTAAAGCAACAAGCATCAGCCGCATTTAGTTCTTCAGTAACGTCGTGCAGACGTGCTGATGTGAAAGACACAATGTGACTATAAACTTGGAGCTGCATATTTTTCCACATCTGCACCTCATCTGCTTTGATCTGTCTGCCTGACTGGATATGTTAATGGCTGATCAAACACCCCCTCCAGTTCATACTCTGTTAAGGTCATTTATGGATGTAGACTTTACATAAGCATGTACAAAAATACACAAACTAAAAAAAGAAGTGGATCAGGCAGTGAGAGGGGGGAATAAAATGAACTTGGATGGATAAATACAACAAAAAAAAAATCACAGAAGAGTAAATAACAGCTTTCAGAAACACTTTACAGTGCGCTGTTAGTTTTGCTGTACACATTGTGCTGTATTGCGTGTTAAGTGTGTGTTATTTCTTGTGTACAGGTAAAGCTTTCCTGCGTGCTCGCCAGATGAACGTGGATATCGGCACGTGGGTTCGGCTGTTAAGAAATGCCATTCCGACCGTTAACAACACGGGAACATACAGTCCCAACGCAGCTCACACAATACAGTCTGGGTAATACACACACACTGATACACTAATACACACATTCATTCAAAATATAGTGCAGATGTGTAAGGTGAAATCAGCTGAAATCATATTTTACACATTTTAGATGATAATAAATAACATGAAACTATTTTTTTATGGAAATGGTTTCCCTTCAGAAAAAAGGAAATTTCACAGTGTGTTGCACAACTGAACCGTTTTAATGCTAATCTGAAATGGGTTCCTGTCACAATTCAGTTAAAGTTGGTCTGTGAATATGCTCAGGCTTAGAAATGAGTCCTGATGAGTTGCTGCATTTTGGACTGGATTTGAATAGACATAGTTAATGGGGAATAATAATATCACAGAAAATGAACAAATCAATAGTAATCTCTCTTTGACCCATAAATCCCACATCCAAGCAGATTTTTACATGTGATATGAAACTGTTACGATTCTACCTCTCTGGCTTTCAGGCTTTCTCTCTTTTTGCAACTTGTTAAAAGAATGACACATTTTTCTCTGCAAAATCACTCAGAATTTTTGGGATTGTTTTTCTTTTTGTCATGCTCATATCGTTAGTTTATTTTTCTAGTCTATCAAAATGCAGACTTTTTATCAATGGCTCTGTCTCCTCCTTTGGGTGTGTATGTGTATGTGTGTGGATGGATGACATGTGTATGATGTAGGGAGATCTCTGTAGAGAAACTGAGCCTGGACTCTGATTCCCCAATGAAAGTGGAACTCAGGAGAGACATGACAGATGGACAGACACCGGTGAGAAATTGAACAAGACAGAGAGAGAAGTCTGTTGTTACGAGTATCTTGTTTAAGCTGGTTTTGAACAATGTTAATGTTAATGAGGATGTCTGTAATAAAATATTTGCATCTATCCTTTATTACTTCACGGCCCATTTGTACACTCGATTCTGATTGGTCAGTTACAGCATTCCATGGTCTCTTATTTCTGAGGCTATGTAACAGGCTGTTGCTATGGACTTTAGAAGAAGCAATCAAATAATTTTAGATCAATAAAATCATTTTTAAATCAATATTTTGTTAAATTATTGACTTCTTTAGCAAGTAGTCAAGTAATAAGAGGGATAATGTACAGCGAGCTGGTCATTATTGCGAAATAACGTCCTGCATCACCCTATCAGGGTTAAAGTCGCAATAATGACAGCTTGCTGTGCATTAGCCCTTACTTATAAAATTCTCAGAGGATGAATTTTAGAGTGTTTCTCTTCTATGAAACATGAATATGAGTTGTAATCAGTGTCTGTTACCCTCTTTCCTTTCAGGAGAAACCACACGTCAATGAGCCATATTCTCAGGACTCCTTTACACCTCAACGACCCAACAGGACACACTCACTCAGCAGGTATACACACACACACACACACACACACACACAATGTAATACAAAGGGCAAAATACAGCGATTAGGTGTAAATCTGTGTGTGTGTGTGTGTGTGTGTGTGTGTGTGTGTGTGTGTGTGTGTGTGCCTGGGCTCCTGCAGTAAACAGAAGAAAACTCCACTGGGGCTTCAGGATTTCAGGTTGATTGCCGTGCTGGGCAGAGGTCATTTTGGCAAGGTAAAGATTGTCCCTTATTTTGTCCTCTCTTTATTTCATTTCTTTTCCTTTTCTGCACACGTGCATGTTACCTGTTTACAGTAAATTACTTCTGGAAATTACTTTTCCAGGTATTGCTGACGGAGTATAAGAAATCAGGCTCGATGTATGCTATCAAAGCACTGAAGAAAGGAGACATTGTGGCCAGAGATGAAGTGGAGAGGTAAGTCAGAGTGCCTCAGAGTGCGCAGAGTGTTATGGAACCTGTAACTCACAACATGGGACTGCTTACGTCCGAGTGCCGAGTTGAATAAATCATAGAGAAAAACACCGTCCAGGTTGAAAGGGTAAAACTGACAATTAATTTCCATCAGGAAACAAAGACAATTGACTAGGCAATGTGTCAAAAAACTAAAAAAAACAAGGCTCAGTAGCAGCAGAAAAGCGTTTGCTGTATTGTCAGGAGATTTGAATCCCGATCATGCCACAGCCATCTGTGGCCGGGACTCTAGAGAGCAAATGAAGTTATGGAGGGAGATAAATTAAATAAAGGCTTAGCAATGCGATCCAAAGGATGGCAAGACTTCACAACAGGGTTGTCTAAGCATTAGTATATGTAAACAGAAATAATGAGCTACTGGAGAGTGATGGTGATGCAGAAGTGGTCAGTATTCAGGTGGTGCTGACCTCTGGTGGTGTGGTGTGGAAGTGTCCAGTGAGAAATGGGCTGTACTCTACATTATAACAAAAAAAATGCCAACACGATGTAGTAATCCTAATCCACTAGTCTCTTAAAGCATAACTATCTTTATTGTTCTTGTTGCTTCTGTCTCCTTCACTTCATCAGCCTGATGTGTGAGAAGCGGATCTTTGAGATAGTGAACAGCTCTCAGCACCCGTTCCTGGTCAACCTGTTCGCTTGCTTCCAGACCCCGGAGCATGTGTGTTTTGTCATGGAGTACACGGCGGGCGGAGATCTCATGATGCACATCCACGCCGACGTATTCACCGAGCCGAGGGCTGTGTATGTAGTGCTGTAGTACTCATGATTACTTATGTGTCTGATGGACTTCTGGTGTGTGGGATTCGTTGAAGGTTCACCATGACACTTGTGTCTGTTCGCAGGTTCTACGCTGCCTGTGTGGTGCTTGGCCTTCAGTTTTTACACGACAATAAGATTGTATATCGGTACGAAACATATCCCTCGTGTATGCCCTGTTCTTTGTGTCCTGTCAGCCTTGTCTATTAGGTCTGTGAGACGTGATATTGACACCACTCTCTTAATATTCAGGGACCTGAAATTGGACAATCTGCTGCTCGACACAGAGGGATATGTGAAAATAGCTGACTTTGGACTGTGTAAAGAAGGTGGGATGTGTAGTATGAGCGTATGAGTATTAGAATGACCATTAAACAAGATTATATTCTCAGTAACTGAGAATTTGTCTTCATGGGTTTCTCGTCAGGTATGGGCTTTGGGGACAGGACGAGTACGTTCTGTGGCACTCCAGAGTTTCTGGCTCCGGAGGTTCTGACAGACACGTCCTACACACGGGCGGTGGACTGGTGGGGACTCGGAGTCCTGATCTACGAGATGCTTGTTGGAGAGGTGAGAGAGAGGGAGAGACTTGTGTACTTTTCTTGGTATAGCTTTTAAAGGAATACTCCAGGGTTTTTCAACCTAATCTCTATCCAATACATCAGTATTTAGACCAGTTTCCCGGTACTGTGAGAATAGCAGAACGTCTTTCAGAAACGAGATAGCGATTTAAAGAAAAACCTTAATTATAGGGCAACCAAATCACATAGGTACATGTAGTGTTAAAGGGTTAAAGGAATACTTCAGCGTTTTTCAGTCTAATCTATATATGTCACGTGTATAGTCCATGTGTGATTACCACAGACAACAGTTTTGACACGTCTGTCCGTTCTGAGAAAAGAACAGAAAGCTTGTTTACTCAAAACTAGCTTAGAATAGAAGTCAAAGGGCAGTTGTTGAATTTTGTCAAAGAGTATTTAACATGATTGAAAGTTTTACATAACTCAATTCTACAATTGTACAATTTATTAGTACAATTTATACTCTACAGTAAGGATGAAGGTTTTAGGATGAAATAGAAAGTGTTATCCAAGCTGTTAAAAAGTCATAAAAAAGACAGGTTTTGTAGTTTCAATGCAGGAACACACCAAATCTAAATACATAGTTAATGCATAACCCCAAGTCTTTCATGTGAACTTAACTAAGTATATACACTTAAAGCTTAACTTACAAATATCTTTGAGTGGAAAACTAGTGTGTGTCCTGTACATATTTATTAAAGGCCGTAACAACTGCCCTTAGACTTCTATTAGAAGTGAGTTTTGAGTAAACTTTTCTCAGAACAGGTAGACTACTAGTGTGATAATATTAAAAACACTGGAGAATTCCTTTAATAGTGAAAGATTTTTATATTTCAAAACTTTTCTCTCATGTATGTTATGTTAATGCCTGTTCCAAAATTATTTTATTGAACCATTTTTGTAATCTTCTTTTACTAATAAGGTTGCTTCCTTCTTTATCATATGTTCTCTTTCTCTCGCTTCCTAGTCTCCGTTTCCGGGAGATGACGAGGAGGAGGTGTTTGACAGCATAGTGAACGACGAAGTCCGTTATCCAAGATTCTTGTCGTCGGAAGCGATCGGCATTATGAGAAGGGTGGGTTCGGTACACACACAAACATAATTAAGCACAGAGTTTGTAGCCTGTGGTACCTGGTGCTAAACAGCTACTGCGGTATTTGAAACATGCTCTGTGTACGAATGGAGATTGAACTGGATTCTGAAGGTTTGTTTTTGTGTCTGTCGACAGCTCTTGAGGAGGAATCCTGAGAGGAGGCTGGGCTCTGGAGAGAAGGATGCTGAAGAAGTTAAGAAGCAGCCTTTCTTCAGAGTAAGTGAGACAAAGATCTTGCCTTTTAGGGTGTTTCCCAACACCTACATTTACCCCATTTTAAACAGAATTTAGGTATTAAAAAACTAACTGATGGGTATCTAGTACCAGTAATGATGTCACTACTGTTTTTCCCTTTTTTATTTCACAAGCATGTAAGGTAATTTCCTTTTTTAAGCAGAAAACACTCAGGACATATTATTGTTATGGTCCATCTATTACGAATTTTCAAGCTTAATAGTAATTACTGGCTTTGCGACTGCAGCGTGGTATTTAATGCCGCCAGTTTTTGCCTTTTTGTTAGAGATACCTAGGGGTATTGTGTTCGGAAACACGACTGTATTTAGAGTCAAAACAATTGTCCAAAATGTATGCAAATATTTAATCTGAGAAAGTTCCTCATGTTCAGAATCGGGTTACACAGCTGTTTAAGACTTTGCCCACACTACTCTATACGTTCCTTTTACTTTTAAAACACATCACTTTTGCTACGTTTACTCATGGCGTCCATATTATTATATATTTCTATATATAGTCTATATTATTTCGAATCGGGAAAACAGAGAGTTTTGAAAACACTGCTTGCCCCACTTTTAGTGTGGACGGCCAGAAACGTAGAGTTTAGGCAACGATGACACACACCCACATACGCGTCCTGATTGGAAATGAACGTATCCTTCGCTGATTTATCACGTTACTATCACATGACCCTTTTCCTGAAGGAAACAAACATCAGCCATGACTATCAGTGGTGAAAGCAGCATGGGTAATGAATTACAAGCGTTGCTGACCTTATTGTCTTTGTTAGCAGCTGTTGTTTGGTTAAATTCTGCATTTTATAATGCTATAACTGCCTACATGCACAGGAAGGCAAGCCAAATGTCAACTGTAATACGATGTAAGCAAGACAATTTAAAGATGAATTAAAAAAATAATAATAATGCTGATATATAATGATAAGGATGATATATGAATGAAAAGATGAAAAAAACATTTGAAGTAAACATTAAACAGTATATTGTCAATATGTTCTGCTTGAATTGTCCTAATTGTATTTAGCACATTAACAGTTCCACCCTTGTTGTGAAGCTGAATCTTATAAAATAGCACTTGATCCATCACTTCCTAATATTTTATATTTTCATTTATTTTATTTTTTTTTGTGTAAATGAATAGCATTTAAATCTGTAATCATGTCTGAGGTCTGATGTGTAGAATTTCACTGTTTAATCCTCACTGGACGTGCTTAACTCACCTCCAATACTTTTTTTTATCTCATCTTTCTTCCTTCTTTCTTTCTTTCTTTCTTGTAGAATATGGACTGGGACGCTCTCCTCCAGCGTAGACTTCCTCCTCCATTCATTCCCTCTATCGGAGACAGAGAGGACGTGAGTAACTTCGATGAAGAATTCACGACGGAAGCGCCCACCCTCACGCCGCCTCGAGAACCCCGCACGCTCTCGCGCAAGGACCAGGACAGCTTCCGCGACTTTGACTACGTCTCTGACCTCTGCTGAGCCCCTGTCACGGACACAGAAAGGTCAGAGGTCAAGCAGGAGTCGTCTAGGATTGTTTATATTTTCCCCACTGTGATATTATACAAAAAGACGGTCATAACCACTACACTGTGACACGGCGAAGACGAAGGGCTGCTGTTTAGGGTGGCTCGTGTTTTGAAGAGAATGTGTGGAGTTTTACACTGTGATGGAGGACGAAAGTGGCAAAAGACAAGAAATGTGATAGAAACGTGGACTCAAAACTAACATTTACTCATCAGCCAGATCCTTTTATACAGAACGATCAGAGATTCCAGTCCAAATACACAGCTAAGCAAGGTTACAGGACACAACAATGGCTCTCTGTCAGTCCTGGGATTTGAGCTCACAACTTTCCAGCCACAAGTACAGTCCTAA
Source organism: Notoglanidium macrostoma (assembly GCA_030068235.1). NCBI lineage: Eukaryota > Metazoa > Chordata > Actinopteri > Siluriformes > Auchenoglanididae > Notoglanidium > Notoglanidium macrostoma. The sequence continues at coordinate 5,781,245 of JAQQZR010000010.1, forward strand.
CCACTGAGCTACCACTGCCTATTTGAAGCAAGTGAAAACGTAGTCTTTCTTTTCTCTCTGTCTTTCACCTCACAGCCATTCAGTAACTGAAGATCCTCTTGACAAGGTGTTTGGACCCATTGAAACTCTTTTACATTCTCAAATACCACGGGAATGCCTTAACTTTATACGCCGTCCCTTTAGAGCCTTCTAGTCTAGATGTCTTGTAAGCATGTTAGGTTGAAATGAAACGAAACTGAGAAAGATCTTGTGAATGGATGGAGTGATGTGATGCACGATTCATGACATTCACTTGATATAAAGTAATGCTACATATATGAGATCATGAAAGCTAAAAAGAGCATAACGATAAAACACCAAGTCATAGTGTAAATTTACAGAATTGGATTATGTATCAAATACTCCTGATAGTAATCAAAGTCTATATTGTGTTGCAGTTATAACACCCTGCACATGGCATTATACCCCAACTTACTAAACGTACTAAACATAACTCACCAATCCAAAACCAGGGCTTTTTAAGCATCTCAGAAACTCAGAACAGATAATGCTTTAGCTAGGGGTGGAAACCTCTGAAGGCTTCGATTCTGATTTCATGATTCTGGAAACTATGCCTGAATCTGCCATGATAGCCTACAATTGGATTTAGTAGTCTCCGATCGATACGTCACCAACTATGTCGATATGTCACCCCAAAGTCTAGGGTATCCCTACTGTTAATTCACTAATGATGATGTTGAGAGAAGGACTATTTTTAATATTAAAATAATGTGCAAATTTACTTGCTAATTTAAACTTCAGATCTCACTCACCAGTTCGCTGTTTGATTTATAATTGATTAAAATTTATGATTTGTGTTAGTAACCCCAATGCATTTTAGTAGATTAGAAATTGAGGCATTGATCCAAATCATCAAGTCATTATACCCCTAGCTTTAGCACATGCAAATGTCCTTTTCTTTTAACTAAGAACAGTTTTTATTTTTAAATTTTAAAGAGCAAAGTTAGACTGAAAATTCAAATTATTACAATGAAGGAATTAACTGGTTTGGATCCAAAATTGAGTTCTTGGTGTTCCTTTTTTTCTTTTAATGAAGGATGAGGTTTTTTAGTTTCTGGTATTTTTGTTTTGTTTTAGATGGGAATATGTAGCAAATTCTTTTTAAAAATCCTAAACCTGTATTGTAAAATCTAAACCCGTTTTTTTTTTTATTTCCCCTCTTTGGAATCACTGGCTTGTGTAACGTAAAGGTTTTGCGAAATGGATTTACTTTTGGATAGCACACCGATATAAATACACTGTGATGAACCTGTAGCACAACTTCTGTGTAGACCTCTTACCCGCAGACGTCATTAATGTCTGTGCATCAGCCATCACACCATCCGGACAGTAAATCAGACTACACTCTGCTTCTGTTTCCAGTGATCTGGAGGTCAGTATGAATCCTGTCTATCCAGTGTTCACTTATTACACAACATTTGAGATGAGCTCTATTTATAAAGATGTGTTGTACAAAACCTTTGTGTTTGTCTCTTCCTGGATGGGACTCACATGTCCTTCACATGCAGAGAAACTCCACACAGACAGAAACCGGGGCTCAGGATTAAAGCGGGAACCAATTCTAGGAATTGAAAGATAAAAGTTTTTAATTTGGATTTTAGATGAAGGATTATTGTGCAGGTCAAAATAGGCATGAAAATTAAGAAATGTAAAGATAACCATTCTGGACCTGTGTCAGTATATAAATGAAGAAAAAAAAATTAAATGCATGGATTTGGTTGACAAAGTTCAGGATCTGACAGGTCCTTTAACATGTTCCCATTCAATCAGCACTTACACAGCCTCCTTAATGCACATCACATGTATGGTTTTACCGTTTCATGCAACACACTCATTTAAAGTGAATTAAGAAACCATCTACAGTCATCTGTGGCCAGAAGACCATGAGAGTAAAACAATGCTACCAGAGACACGAGAACAGCGCTACTTCAAAACGGAAATACGACTTAGCTCATTGTCTGGCTGTGCTGGGTGCTTACCGATTTCACACTGAGATCAGGCAAAGTGAAGGGGTGTTAGAGAGTGTAAACAAAAACAAGCACACTGGACCATAATGCAACATTCTAACCTGGTTTTCTCAGCCACATAATACACAAGTGCACAGGCAATGGCTTAAACAATTATGTATCATGTTCTACATGTTTACCTGGTTGTTTGTACAAGTAAGGAATAAAACTCGCACCTTTAAGTCCTGGCATTGTCACTGGCTATGTCACAAACCTCATATTACCATATTAGATAGTATGTAATACATAGTAAGGTGCATTAGATAAGGTAAATGTAAAAAATTATCACAGCATACATGGGTATGCGTCTGTAAAAATCAGGTAGGTAGATGGCAGAGAGGTAAGATGGACAGGTTAGATGGCAGCAGACTATAACCACATTGTATCCTTACTACTAGCTTGCATACCCCTAGAACGTACTACGGTAACAGTTGGGTAGTAGGTTCTTAATGTTAGTGTATACATGTTACTACATGTTAAAAACCACATGTTAGTGTACACCGAGGGCTCAGATTCAGGTTAGGTGAATAAGGTGTGAATGAATTTTTTACTCTTTGATTCCAACCTCTTTTCCCGCCCGTGAACACCAAGTGGCGGTTCAACTACAGTTAGCATGCTAACTAGTGTTAGCATTTCCAAGGTTTGTAATAAACACTCTGGCTCATAATGCTTTAGCAGTCACTGTCCTTTTTTGTTTCAAGCTCTTATGAGTGCTAACTTGTGGCATTAGCATGTTAGCAGGGTACAGTATAAAGAGGTGTGAGGGAAATGACTGACAGGATGGCCATGTAAACACAAACATGCTTTCTGCACTATATGGCAGTTTTCCAAAGGGTTTTTCTCAGCACAGTTATACTATTCACCTGAGGTCACAGCTTAAACCATCGTTTTTCATCACCTTCTACATATTTTTCAAGCTTTTTCGTATTATTGGTAAGAAAGAAAATCGACTATTGCACCTTTAATGTGATACTAAGCACACTGTACGCTAGGATGGTGTTACTGTATTCTGGCTGCATTACCCGTCCCCGCCGCTGGGTGGTGTGTGTGAGTGCCACAGAGAGAGAGAGAGAGAGAGAGAGAGTGTGTGTGTGTGTGTGTGTGTGTGTGTGTGTGTGGAGTTTCTGCGGGGAGACGCTCCGATGGTGCTGAATTTTTCCAAGATGTCGTCGCTGGAACAGAGACTCTCCCGAATCGAGGAGAAACTGAAGCAGGAGAATAATGAACCTCGCAGACGGATCGACCTCAACATCGACATGAGCCCGCAGCGCTCGCGCCCGAGGCCCAGTAAGTGCGTGCGGATGATTGTGAGAGTTTAGCGGAGAGACGGGAGCGAGCCTGGGCACACGCTAACGTGCTAACTGGCTAGCTATACATAAACAAAACACCAAGCGCTCAGATCTGAACTCCGCGCTTGACAGCGCGTTCACCAATGAAGCAAATGTTTATTCAGTGTGTGTACAAACAGAAAATGCGTGCATATTGATTTAAAAAAAATGTTTATAGTGTAAACCTATCGATTTTGTTATATCTGATTGACTGTAAAGCTAAACTAGCAGGCCCTTGTCCCTAATCAGTCAACATGACATGGCTAAGAGCTAGCCTAGCTAATTATACATTCTACATAGATTACTGTTTTATAAAAAAATATATATTTTTATTAGTTAAATGTAATCGTGTTTACCAAGAAAATTTCCTATGTAGTAGGAAAGTGTTAAGAAGAACGTCGACGGTTTAACGTTAGCTTTCTAAATTTGACCGCTCTGAAGGTAGATGGTTAGCATAATTCATAATTAGCCGTCTAACGTGAGCTAACATGCTAACGTTAATCAGCTCTCCTGAGCTCTTAAATGGTGTGAATTAGACTTTCTCCTTCTATCTGGAATTGTTTAAAAAACAAAAACTACAGGTAATCAAGTAAAACTACAGACGGTCGGTTTATACAACACACACACACACACACACACACACATACATTTAGATGCCAATTGTGGAGGTGTCGTGTTCACACTGGTCGCTATTTCGCAATCAAACCTGTGCCAACTCCAAACATATTCAGTTACAGCTTTCACACCTCGTGTGTGTCTGTTTGGATAGTCCATTCTTCATCTGTACATTTTGGTGTTAAATCACAGAGCTCCTTGGATCAGAAACCTCGTTCACACTTGGCAGTTTAATCCATGTCAGGATTATATCCTGGATATGGGTTGTGTAAAAGTGTAGTTGCACCTAAGACATTTTAAAACGGATTTTACCCTAATCCTTCCATGCATGTTTTCTTGTTTTGGATCCTCATCAGCCTATAACCACCAGTGTTTACATTTGTAGCTGGATTGAAAACTGATTTCAGTATCATCTATAACATGCAAGTCGTCATCTAACGCTTGATCTGTTGTTTTATGTGAAATACGGTTACACCAGCATCCCTGACTTCAATTAATTTCATTATATAATGTATAAGCGAATTTTAGTTTCTGTTCACTTGTTTATGAATGCTTTCTCATGACCGTTTGAAACTGGGAATCTGATTTCACAAACCTCGTCATGAGGCCAGAGAGGTGTTTTATTTACAGCTTCACTACACTGAAATAGATTGTGTGAATTTCACCGGTTGCTTCTTGTGTATGTTTCTAGCGGGCTTGGTCACCATGGGGTTGTGGCAAGATTATGTGTAGAAACTATCAACGTTAGGAATATCTCACAGGCTTTGTGGCAAGTGTCTCGTAAGGTAGGTTACCCTCTGCCCCTTACCAAATTTGGTCTTGGCAATCCTCAGCTACCCCAACAAACCAGGAAGGGTTTAGCAAACACCCTTTTCATGCTGCATCACAGGCAGCATAGCTTACTCGGAGGAAAGCGCTGTCTACCTTATTCCACATGCATGACCTCACTGATGGCCACGTTTGGCTGATGTCCCTTTGAATGACGGGGAGAGAGAGTAGTGCCTTCCCTTCTGCCTTTAGACCACAGTTAGTTTTCAACCTTTGATGGCTTGTCTTTATGTTTAACAGACAACCGAAGTGATATGCAGATGGGAGCGATTGTGAAAATGGTGCCATGACCCGGATACAGTGTGTTTTCCTACAAACAAATGCTTTCGGTTACGTGAACTACGGGATCCCAAAGTACCCAAAAAGCTCGCTGACATCATCGTGTACGATAGGACTAATAAAAACTGGTGCAATAAATTGTGGTTAGTTAACAAGACATTGTAACTATGAAGATCCTAATAGTTGTGTCCAGCTCCAGGGTAGAATATGTAATCCTAACCTCATCACCGTAATTGGTACTTCTCTCTCTTCTCATGTGGTAATGCGGGTGTGAACAGGCCTCGTATCAGTCTACATTACACTCTCATTTATTGTATAAAGTACATGAATGGGACTGGAATTGCCAGTCACCATTTAAAGCCGGTATACCAATACTCCGTATCAAGTTGGTGTATTCCTGTAACATGCACATTGGTTGGTTTGTAGGCAGAGCTACCAAGGCTGAGACTAGATATTAATGCACCCCCTGGTGTCGGATTTGGCTTCAAAATGACTAGAGCAGGGTTTGGTTTTTGGGCAAGGTAAAGGTTGGACTGAGGAACATATCAGGTGAAGATATCTTTCACGTTTAGCTTATACCACAGAGTGTTTTTACTAATTGGTGAATTTCAAGAGTTGTAGTGAACTCCATTATCGAGGGGTAAACACTGACTTGAATGTAGGCTACACCTACGTTGTATTTACACTCTTTGGACATCATATCAGGTCCTCTGACCACATGGTTCCTCTGATGTGTCTAGGTGAGACAGTGGTAGTCAGTCAGGGTAGAGACAGTTATGGATTTGCATTATTATTGCTGTGTTAGTTGTGGGTCATTGTCATTTTTTGGTGCTTCTGTGCTGAGAAGGGTCCATGACTTAAGTAATATTTAGTTATTGGTGGTCCTGTGATGGTTTTTAATAATATAAGGTGTGAAGAAGGACTAACAAATGGTAGATGGGCTTCCGTCAGGGCTTCGTAGTAGAGCCCGATTTTATCGGTCGATATGAGATAATCGCTGATAAATTGCCGTTGGCGTTTGTAACGGCCGATAAACGACAGTTAAAAAAAGAGATGACGAGATGGAAGATCCTTTAACCATCTCATGAGTGCTGTCGTTGTGCAGAGCGCACACTGCAACTCCGCTGTTGGCGACATGTTTGGAATGCCAAAAATCACAACAATCAGCTGACCCAAGCAGAGTCAAATAGTTATGTATGTCGTTGTATATATAGGCCTAATTAAAAATATTTCGTTCCTGTAGTTCAAAATGGTTTTCAATGTAAATTTAGGCCTGCTTGACTTTTTGTCAAGACTATTCACAATATTTTAACACATTTCTTTCTTTCTTTCTTTTTCCAATGAGAGGGTATTGGCCAATATTATCGCATATCTGAAATCACAGGCCTTTTTTTTTTTATTATCGGTGACAAATATGTATCAGTGACAAACTCCTTGGTCATGTCCTAATACACAGAGCACATATGTCATAGCACTTAAATGGTTTATCTGATAAACTGATTGCTTAGTGTAAGTCATTATATTATGAAATAATTTTTAAGTGTGCCCTTACTTTGGTGCATAAATATTGATTCACGTGGCAGGCTAGTTTGTAGAAGCTTCACGCTTTGTTTTGTGTGTGTGTGTGTGTGTGTGTGTGTGTGTGTGTGTGTGTGTGTGTGTGTGTGTGTGTTTAAGAGTTTTTCCCGAGTGGAGGATAAGATCTTGTAGTCTTCTATCAGATATAGGTGTGTGAAGTGTTTGTGTACATGAGTTCAAGATTAGAAGAGATCTCTCCTGTGTGCGTGTGTTTGTGTGTTTGTGTGTGTGTGTGTGTGTGTGCGTGTGTGTGTGTGTGGTGGAGAATGGCTGATTTATTATTATTTTTTTTTAGTAATGAGCGTGTGTGTTTTTCTCTCCTGAATCTAGTCATCGTGATCCAGCTCAGTCCTGCTCCAGCCCCTTCCCAGCGCGCAGGTACCATTCACCAAATCACCCTCTGCCACTGCATCCCTCCCTCTCTCTCTTTCTCTCTCTCTCTCTCTCTCTCTCTCTTCCCCCTCCCTCCCTCAGATACACACATATCACACCAGACTCCCATCCATTCATTCTCTCTCTCTCTCGAGACTTTTTTCCCTTTTCTCTCTTGTTTGATCTTTTTGTCTGATTAGCTATGCTTACGTGGTGATGGCTAAATTGTAGTTAAAAAAACACTTAATGTACAAATTTCCTGTTACCAGTGTGAGTGAAATTTCTGTCCAGGTCAACAAGGTGGATGACTATTTTGTACCAGAATGATGCAGGACAGAAATTCCTCCACTCACCATCTGTAATTTTCCGACGTTTAGTCGTTGACCTGGACATCATTTAAGATGAGCGAGATGTTCAATTCCTCTCGCATTAATATTATTATTATTATTATTTTTTTTTTGTCAATAAATATCTCCAGACTATATGCAGCATGTAAAGGTAGCCATATCATGCCTTGTTTCTCAGCACCTCGTTTTCTTTGCGTTCTCTTTTCCTTTTTTATTCCGTTCCTCCCCACACTTTCCCCAAAGACAGGCTTTCATACATCATGATTACATTTCATTTCATCGCTCAGTGCACTTCATGCAGCAGAATAGGGATAAATTGGAAGCACTTCGAGTGCTCGACTTAAGTAAAGACTTTGCTCCGTGCCTGCATTCACCTCAATTTGATTATTTCCTATCCTGCATCATCCGTTCTCATTTTTCTGCTCATCCATCCATCCCTTGCTCCATTCTTCTCTTCCTCTGCTAGAGCGAGTTTCAGTGGCAGAGCTGTGTGTGTGTGTGTTTGTGTGTGACGGTCTGTTTGAGTTGGAGAATGGATTAACATGTTTCGATGGATGGACAGACACTGTGCATGACGTCTCTGTAACTGCACGGCTCGGTTGCAGACATACACACGTACACACAACGCTAATACAGCACTTGACAGAGCATCTGAAGTGGTCGGTTGTCGCTGGGTTTGAACTAGTCTGGCCTTTTTCCACCTCTCTTAATCTGTCTGTCTGTTTGTCTGTCTTTCGGAATGGCTGACAGTTTTCAACGCTGAGTGCTGCAAGAGTGTGTGTGTTTGCGTGTACTGCCAGTGTCCTGATGTTTGCGTGTGGCTCAGGTGCCTGACTGCACTGACTAACCCACACTAACCAGTTTTCATCCACAGGCATGTTTTCCGGTGGAGGAAATCAGAAGCACGGCAATCAGTAAACCTTCATGCTGTAAGGCTGAAAGCAGGCGTGTCAAAGTCAAATTGAGCCTCGTCGGCATTTTCACAAGTCTCTAAACTCAGGCTCATGTTGTATAACATAGGTATATCGGGTATACAGTTACACTGAACAAAGGGGTCTGATTGATGAGGCAGAGGATAAATGTTTTAAGCTTTTATAATTCTGTAATTTGTGTTGAGGTGATATTGTTTTTAGAGATGCGAGGGCAACGCTGTTTAAACTACAGATTGTCTGGCTGCATGACATGTTAAATGAAGTCGTCACCCTGACAAGAAGTCACTGTCCACGCTGCCTCTGATTGTGTTTCTTCTGCTTTTTTTTCTTCTCTTCATCTTCCCCGTGTTCAGCTTTGCAGCTGCCGCTGGCCAACGACGGCGGGAGCCGCTCCTCTTCCTCAGAGAGCTCACCACAGCACCACTCGTACCCCAGTCGACCGCGACACATGCTCACGTTGCCTACTCCACCCTATGGCCTGCAGAAGAGCTTGGAGAAGTATGCAACCTACATGTGCATTTATATTAATACATATAATAAACACACACTGTGTACAGTCATCTAAACACAGGTTCTGTCTGCGCAGTGCTGAAATCGACCAGAAGCTACAGGAAATTATGAAACAGACGGGTTACCTAAAGATTGACGGACAGGTGAGATGCCAGGAAAACACCCACAAAACAGTTCTAAAATGGGAAAGAGCTTTTGCGCTCATTTACAGACAGATTCAACAAGAAATCTTTTTATAGACTGCCAAAAGCTAAAGAAAATAGAAGCAAATGGAGGTGGTTGTTTTATGTTCATTTTTAAGAAAAACCTTATTAGGTTTTTTTTTTTTGTTTTTTTTTTTTTCCTTTCATAAAAGGACTATTTTAGGTAATCGCCTGTAATTTTTTACTCCAGCATTCATAAATGTTTGTAAATACTTTTTGTTGGTTATGAAGAAAATGACACTAATACACAACTGTATTATTATTATTATTTTTTTTAATTCAACAAAAGGAATTTAAGTCGATGAAGAATTCGAAGAACCCAGGTTCGTGAATCGAATTGTAAATTGGGAGAATCGTTACATGCCTATTAAAGACATAAAGAATCGCCTTGTCCCCAACATACACTTTTTTTTTAATTCTCCTGGGATTTACTCGCTAGTAATGTTGGAAGCTCTGCTGCTGTGGTAATGATTTTTCAGAAAACTCTTAGTGGATAAAAGAGCTGATTGTCCTGTGAATACCACAGTCGTGGAGGTTATTCAGTGGAAGAGCTGTTAATATCTACAATTTATGATGTAATCATTGAGACTCACTGCAGTCAGAAATTGTATACGCGCATGGCATATATTGTAGGTTATACCTGATTAACTGGCCAGAGTATGTGGAAATATCAAAATCTTAAATAAAACGGTCAGTTCATGGAGCTTGACTGCTAATTTGTTGTTGTTATGTGTGTGGCAGCGCTACCCTGCGGAGGTGACGGATCTGATCAACGAGGGCGAGATCGGAAGTGGTACCTGTGGACAGGTGTTCAAAGTGCGTTTTAAGAAAACCGGCCATGTCATCGCTGTCAAGGTGAGTGCGCAAACGCACACACACACTGAACCGCTCTGTACTTTCCATTTAGGATACTGCAGACGAAAAGAGAAGGTAGCGGTTCAGCTTACTTGCACTTTTTAAATCATCAAGCAGAAACATGACTCCTGACCACAAATTCTTCCTTCTGAAAAAGGACACGTATCAACGGAATGGCAGAATTGACAGAATTTACACGTTTGTTTGGCAAATATCGTCTCTTAATGCGGCACAGCGTTGCTTCAGTGTTCTCCTTTTGCCTGTTTTTGCGGTAAAGCATATGCAGGATTTAGTTTTTTGTTTGTGTGTAAGCGCTACTTGACAGGGAAAAAAAAGAAATGTGTTATGTGCGCTTGGGTTTTTCTTTCTTAATGACTCTTTAATTGCCTCTTTAATCTAAATGCCTATTATTAAAGCCAGTAAGTAATTACGGTTTACTCATTACAGCCCTGCATGTTATCAGCAGAATGTGTGTTTGTGAACAAGCACAACAGAGTGTATGTGATTTAGTGAGGTGTCTTAACATGCCCTGTTTGTTCATTTTGTATAACTCCTTTGTTTGTGTGTTTACAGCAAATGCGGCGGACAGGTAATAAGGATGAGAATAAGAGGATCCTTATGGATCTGGATGTGGTCTTAAAGAGCCACGACTGCCCGTATATCATCCAGTGCTATGGAGCGATAGTCACTAACGTGAGTCATACACACACCTATACTCACTGGCCACTTTATTTGATACACTTGCTTATTCATGCAATTATGCAGTCATCCAATCAGGTGGCGGCAGCTGAAGGTGCAGGTGTTCCTAATAAAGTGGTCGGTGAGCGTTTTAGATTTTTATTTTTTTTTTATTGATGAAACATTGAGTTTAAATTCCTAATCTTGTGTCGCTGTGCTCACAGACTGACGTATTCATTGCCATGGAGCTGATGGGAACGTGTGCAGAGAAGCTGAAAAAGCGGATCCAAGGGCCCATACCGGAGTACATTCTGGGGAAGATGACGGTCGCGGTGAGCCTCCGCTGAGTTTCCTTTCCTCTCTTATTTCTGATGCGCTGGTTATGCGGCTCATGTAGATTATATTAAGCAGTGACCTGCAGACAGTCCCGTAGGCATGAAAGAATAAGCCTTTTTTTGTTTCTCACTCTGCAGATAGTGAAGGCTCTGTTGTACCTGAAGGAGAAGCACGGGGTCATCCACCGAGACGTGAAGCCCTCAAACATCCTGCTGGACGCTAAAGGCCAGATCAAGCTCTGCGATTTTGGAATCAGCGGCCGCCTCGTCGACTCCAAAGCTAAAACCCGCAGCGCCGGCTGTGCTGCTTACATGGCGGTGAGCGAGGAGATAATTTCATAATAAGGATTTGAGTTCAAGTGAACTGCGCACACATGCAGATGTTCAACGACCAACTGACCGATGCTCTCTACAGTATAGAGCACTGAGATATTCTGTGGCTGTCGTATAATCTTGTGATGTTTGTCTGTGTGTGTGATGTTCAGCCTGAGAGAATAGACCCTCCAGACCCCAGTAAACCTGACTATGACATCAGAGCCGACGTTTGGAGTCTCGGCATCTCGCTGGTATGTTTTCCATTTGCTTAAAAAATTTACATCTATTCTAACAGCAAAGGTGAAATAAAGTGAATGATTTGTACGGTTTCAAAATATTTTCTAATTAATTCACCAGTCAGCACAACAGCGACGCGAAACCTAAGCTCTGGCAGCGAACCTATATTACCATCATCTATAAACCAACCTCCAAGAAAGCACCTCTTTATAAGTTATTTCCTAATACTAGACCAGACTGCTAGAACAGGCTTGTGCTATTTATTTAAGTGACTGTATCCTGACACACTCCTCTTCTGTTTTCCTTTTTTGTCCACAATTAACTAACTCTGGGCGCTGACATGCTTTGACTGGCTTCTTGCGGAGAGAGAGAGAAAGAGAGAGAGACAAACGCAATGCTTCATTTAACTTGCTTAACTCTTCCATGCAGTGAACACAAACACAAGGGAGAAGTGTGCGCACACACACCCGGAGATCAGCTGATCAACTGAGTTGAACATGAGCATTGTAACTACACAGATTAAGCTGATTTCTACTGAATCCATTGTTTAAAGTTGTTTGGTTATTTTTTAGCACGGTTCTTCTACTAAGACGTTCCCAGGAGCAACAGCAGTTGATTGGTTTACCCTATATCAGCATGTTTTACTCCTGATGATCATCATGATTGATGTCTTATTGCCCATGTGTTCCTCGTGTCCCGTAGGTGGAGCTGGCTACAGGACAATTCCCGTACAAGAACTGCAAGACAGACTTCGAGGTGCTGACCAAAGTGCTACAGGAGGACCCTCCTCTTCTGCCTCTCAGCATGGGCTTCTCCCTCGACTTCCAGTCCTTTGTTAAAGACTGGTATACATGCTTACACACACATATATACACACTGACACTCAGCAGGTCCTCCTGAATGATCAGATATGCAGTACACATAAAAATCCAGGCCACTCAGGTTAATAAATGTGTATCATTTTGCTCTTTGTCCTTGCAGCCTCACAAAGGATCACAGAAAAAGGCCAAAATATCACAAGCTGCTCGTAAGTGTCTCACTAATGACATAATATTACCACAACGTACCGTACACTCATAATAACGTACAATATTATAATACTGAGTAGTATTCCTTTAAAATTCATTTAAATATCATATTCAAGTATTAAGTGTCTACTGTGTGTAATCACACTGACTACATGCTTACTACATAGGGTATCGCATAATAGCATTGTAATGTACTGTACAAAAGAATATGATTTGCGATCCAGGCTCCAATAAGTGTCTGTTGGTAAAGAACACCTTCACATCAGTTATAAAATGGATCGTTTCAGTGTGTGGCAGCAGGACAATGCATAAAATCATGCAGGTACAGGTGAAGAGCTTCAGTTAATGGTCGCATTGAACATCAGAATGTGGGGAAGAAGAAAAAAGTGTGATCTCTGTGACGTTAACTGTAGCATGGCTGTTGGTGCCATGCTGGTTTCAGTTTTTCAGAATCTGCTGATCTCCTGTGATTTTCACAAAACAGTTTAAACAAAAACCATCTGTGAGCGTCCAGGCCCTGCAGACTGAAACGTCTTGGTGATGAGAGAGCAGAAGAGGATGACCAGACTGGTCTGAGCTGACAGGAAGTCACACACAGGCAGTCAGGACAGCTGAAGACTGGAAAAAGACCAGAGGATTTTTTTTTTTCCTAATCTGTGACTGTCTAATCTGTGTGTGTGTGTGTGTGTGTGTGTGTGTGTGTGTGTGTGTGTGTGTGTGTGTGTGTGTGTGTGTGTGTGTG
>JAQQZR010000010.1:5794592-5813110 GCA_030068235.1 Notoglanidium macrostoma
GTGTGTGTGTGTGTGTGTGTGTGTGTGTGTGTGTGTGTGTGTGTGTGTGTGTGTGTGTGTGTGTGTGTGAAATTCCCAGGAGATCAGCAGCAATACCGAAATCTGGTACCAACAACCATGCTACGGTTATAATCACAGAGCTCACACTTTTTTCACTCTAATGTATGATGTGAACATTTACCTAAAGCTTTTGACCTGTATCTGCATGATTTGCATGATATGCATCGTTCTGCTGCCACACAATGGGCTGATTAGATAACTGTGGACAGCCAGGCTATACACACGTGGTGTATGTCACATCATTACAGTAATAGAACTCCGTGTTGATGCGTCGTGCGTACGCTTGCGTAGCAGCCGGAGCTTATTGTGAAGGGCAGCGGTCAGGCATGCCGTCCCATCATGCCGTCTCATTGCTTATCGCCTTATATTTGGACAGACATGCTGTTTTATTTTTTCTATCGAATATGAAATTGGGAAATTTTCGAAAAAGCAGCGTTAACGGTCGGTCGGATCACAAACGTTTAAACATGTCTTAATATATATAGATGATTTTGAAAAGAATGTTTTATGGTGATGCTCGGTACTATCGGGCTAGTTTATAATTACCAGTTTCCTGAGTCTTTGACCTCTCACCTCTTCGCTTCAGGAACACAGTTTTATCCGGCGCTACGAGGTGCTGGAGGTGGACGTCGCAGGCTGGTTTCAGACGGTGATGGAGCGCACCGAGTCTCCACGCAGCAGCCAGTGCTACAGCCAACACCAGCTCCACTCTCTGTTCAGCAGGTAGCCACGCACGCATAGACAGACGGACGGAGAGACCGAGGGACGGAGGAAGAGAGAGCATGGAGGGTTGTGTGTGAAAAAGGGGAAGGGATGGGGCAAGTGAAAAAGGCTGGTTTGAGACAGAGTAAAGATGACTGACAGACAGACATGGGCAAGTGTGCTGTAAATTTGAAATATATATATATATATATATATATATATATATATATATATATATTTTCCTTTCTTTCATCCACCATTCTATCAGGACGGACATTAGCCTTAGGAGTCGCTAGTCGTGCACGTTCACATGTATAGTGTCATACACGTTCACTACCGTTATAAGCTATAGAGCACTGTACAGTGTAAAGCGACAGCTGTGAATATCACCACTTCTTACATCACGTATTGACTTCAAATCAGTGTAAGCCATATGGCTGCGCGGTGTGTGTAGCCGCCCTGCGTAGTGTGTGTACAGTTTTGTGTTCATACTGATACTGTGTCATTTCACCATGGTCGTTAGCTCCACTTCCTCCATTAGCCCCTTACTCAGGGACTGAACAGAGTAGTCGAACAACACTGAGCCAAGGTGTGTGTGCGCGCATGTGTGTGTGTGTGTGTGTGTGTTTTGTGCATTTGTGAGTAATATATATAGCAAGTCCTCATTTTCCTGGACAGCTCGCATGTCCGTAGATATTTAACAACTCCGGAGAAATAGATGGAAACGGCAGTCTTCCGTCCGTCAAATAACAGATTTAACACCCAGTCAGAAAATCAGGACTTGTTTAGAATTAGAATTTGAATAGTTATTTTGCTGTAAAGACAAAATGGGAAAAAAAAAATTAGTTTAGCTTGTAGCATTTAATCTAGACCGTAGTTTTATTCTACACACCTCAGGGGAGTTATAGGTATGCAAGCGGGAGGAGTGAAAGGGGAATTGTTGGCTGAGGAAGATAATACGCGCCTGGTTTATGCTTCATCAGACGTTGCTGGTTTTACAGAATGTCAGTTTCTCAGCTGTTTGTAAGTAGCCTCCGATTGGAAGAGCCTTTGCTGAGTTGGTCATAGCTTTCGATGCGACTTTATATGAGGAAGTCGTATTGCATCATCACGGCAATGTTGGGCTGAATAGAGAATAAATGTAGCTAGCTACGCCACAGAAACCGCAACTTCATAAGAAATAATCTTATTGTGTTGACCAACAGGACAAATATACATAAGAATAAACTAGAAAACAAAAGCAAATGAAGCGTCACATTCACAGGCGAATAAACATTACGATGTTGATGTTGAGGAAATATCATGAGTTCATCGAGTTCAACACATTTCACCCTTTACCTTGGCCAATGGCCAATCACAGCTCAGTTTGGAACATCTCGATCCAGCCATCGACATCCCCCAATCACGAACATCTCGAGTAGAAGAAGGTTTCTGGAACCACTTTGGAATGGGGCATAAAGCAAGCTTCGGAGGATGTATCTGGAAGAAGAAGTGATCAAAAGGAGAAAAGTTGGCATTGTGGCGAAGCCGCCTAGGGTTAGGACTGAAGATAAATCCCGTTGAACGATCGGCGGAACAAACATCTAAATCACTCTTTATCGTTGCCACGTCGTTCGTTCCATTCACTTCCTGGTTGTTCTTTTCACATTTACGTTTGGCAAACCAAAGTATTTTCGAATTTTTTTTTTTTCCCTCTCTCCTGTAATCCCTTGTCACCAGTGTACAGCGTGCAGAGCAGCCACGTTTCCCAGAACCAAAGCCGTAGCTGAGAAGTCGCCGCTCTTCAAAGCCAAATCGCTGAGAAAGAGAAAAGAGGGCAAGAGCAAAGAAAGGAAGTGGGGTAGGAAGGCACGGGACACGGTACGTCGACGGAAGGATCAGTACGAGTAGAAAAGCAGCAGGATACGCGAACGGCGTCTAAAGGAATGTGAAGGAAGTTGGGAACGTAGGAACGGAGAGATGGGAAAGGAAAGTGTGAAGGGAGTACTCATTTTCAGGGGTGTATATCTTCCTGACGGTGTTGAGGTTAGCGTCTGGTGTTCACCGACTGCTGGACATTGCAGAAAAGCTTTCCATGGTATCCAACCAATATACCTGGGTTTTTGTTTTTTCCTTGTTGTTGTTGTTGTTTTTATTGTTAGGGACAATTAGTGTGTTATTTTTATTGTCTTATTCGTTATGGTTGAATCTTTTTTTTTTTTTTTTTTTTTTTAATTATGATTATATTTATTTATTATTACTGCTGCTACCGCTTTTGCTTTAGATGCTGCTGTCGAATTATTTTATTAATTTTTTTGTTTGTTTCTCAAAGGACAATTATTTTTCTCTCTCTCTCTCTCTCCTTTTCCCTCTACTACTACTTCTTGATTGGTTTATTTGTTCGTTTGTTTGTTTCCCCAAAACCAAAAAAAAACTAAACAAAACGTGAAACGTTGCAATGTCTACACGTTAACCAAATACATGCAAGACTGAACGTGAAGAAAAAGACTGTAAGATGGCGTCAAGGAGGTTTGTCGTTTTTTAAACGTATCTAGTTTTAGAAAGTTCTAGACGCTTCACGATGATGCACAGTGTTTCAATTTCATAGCTAACTAATTATTAGTAGAACAAGTATTAAAGGTGCGAGTGGTCATATTTATATAGGAGCTGTATTTCAGCAGTTAGCTGTAATCATGTAGGTGTGTGTGATTTGTGTTAGCTTTAGTCTCTTCCGTCCTGTGGTGGTTTTTTTTTTTTTTTTTTTTCATGTTGAACAGCAGTGATGGGCTTCAACGGAAAGGAGGCTTTATATATATATATTTAAAAAAAAAATGTACATTACAATACCTATGAGATGGGCTTAGTTCTTTCCCAACAGTCGGCCATCTTGTGCAGCGTTCCTGCTTTAAACGCACTATAACATCTGATCTCGTGTACAGTTTCAAAACGTCCGAACCTGCCGGCCTGCCTCACGCGATCACGTGCCGTCAGTTTGTTTGTCGGTCAGTCACTTGCTCTTTCTGTCTGTAGATCCTGTTAAACGTCACCCAGCTAAAGGTCATCCATTTGTCAAAACAAAACAAAACTGCAAACTACATCCTAAAGCATATCAATGCTGAGTTGTCACGGTGATTCTGACAGTTCAGTGTGGTACGCAGCCACTGTGTTTGCAAAATTTCACGTGCGGATAAGAGAGATCTGTGGAACAGCCTAAACCACGTATACATTTCCACACACGTAACTAGCACGACCGGTTTGAGTGCGTTTACATGCATACTAATAATCTGGTTATCACCCGATCTCGACGTTCACGGCGTTATTCAAGTGGACGTGTAAGTTCACCTGTTTGGCGCGTTCGCGTGGTCGTGTAAAAAGCATATTATGTTTGAAATCGCAATGTGTGATGCGAGCAAAATCTCTTAACCTGATCTAGTTCATTTCATACCCATATAACGATATATATATATATATATATCACCCATATATATATCACGATATAGCACATAAAAAATATTTGTTATTTAAAAAGAAAACCAGGACTGTAGCATTTTCAGATGATCAGAAAAGAGCCACGTAATAAGCATGCATGCGGCTTATGTTCATATTTTGATAAGCGTGTTGATCATAACCATTGTAACATTGTTAGCATTAGCCATCCAGCGTTTAAAAAAAAATAAATCAAACACCAAAAATAAACGTGTTTTGATCCAGAATACTACTAATGTGAGTCCTTATTTCACCCAAGTATCCTGGTCTTAATGATAATTTCTTAGTAAACAAGGTGTTTACCTGTGATTCAGCTGGTGGGAACGAAGTCGACTTCCAACCCCTCAGATTTACACAAACTTTGACTGAATCGTTTTTTGCGTAATCGCAGGTTCCGAAGGTCAAGGTCGTCGGTCAGGCAAGGGTTGTTAGGTTAATCCGTAATAATATGGATCCTATGTTTTGAGACGTTACCGGGATCCGAGCTGTGAGTAACGGTTAGTATCGAGCCGATCCTGACGTCCTCGCAGTAATCGAATGTAACATGGGTGGCACGTTTTCTGTCATGACCGTCAACAATACACACGCGCACGGTGTTGGAAAATGACCACTGCAGATTGGATTCGATCCTAGAAATTTTGGGCCCTAGATTCTTCGCTACTGAAATATATTTGTAGCAGGGTAACTAAAAGAAACCTAGCTACTGACTGAGAAGGAAGGCTTTTGTGCACGTAAACGCACTCGACCAGGCGATCAGCTGTCGTCAAGCACCTGGATAACATTCTTTGCAGCCAAACGTTTCTAAACAAAAAGCTGCCTCATGCTCTCTCTTACCCCGTACCGTTACTACACACACACATCCAAGGAAAGCTCAAGTTCCGAGTGTTAATGTTCCGGTTTTCCAACTGTACCTCTCTCTTCTTTTTGCTGACACTTTTATCCGTGTAATGTCGTAATTGTTATTTTATTATTGATAGTTTTTTTCCCTTTGGTGTCAGTGCTGTGAGCATGTGTGTGCACTTTTCTTTTCTTTTTTATTTTTTATTTTTTTATATATTTCCGATGAGCAGTACATGACCTCAGCCTCAGTGGAACGAGAAGCAGAGATCACACCCGTGCCTCTGTTTCGATTGCGCGTGTGTGTGTGTGTGTGTGTGTGTGTGTATGCAGTGTGTACTCCTTCTGTGTACTAGCGCTGTATAATGGGAGTTTCATTGATTCCCCCCCACATCTGTAAGTAAACCAAATATTCACTATGCAGTCACTCGGTCAGCTTGCTCAAGCCCTAAACTTCCTGTATTCTGTCACACACACACACACACACACACGTCTGAGACCTCCTTTTGTGCTTTTGTGATGGACTCCTTTGCCTTCAGCTAGAGGAGGGAATTCAAGGTAGAAAGAGAAGTGTTTCTTCTTTTCTGTTTGATTCATGTGTGTGAATGAACTGACATATTTAAGGATTGTATTGGGGTGGGCAAGTGGGCGGGGCTTGGGTGGGTGTGGTCGTTATGGGGCGGGGTTTAGACCAGGGATCAGTTTGTCCAATGCTGTAAAGTGTATCAGTTGCATGTTTTCTCAGATGTAACTGCCATTGATTTGACTTATTGATGGGATGGGATGGGGAGGAAAGGGGCATAAAACTATCTTTATTTATGATTTTTACATATTATATATAAATATATATAAATATATATTATGTACCCTTTTTTTTTTTTTTTTTTTTTTTTTTCCCCCCATTGTGTTTTTGGAAAAAGACACACTTTTGCTTTGTCTTCTTACTTCGTTTGACTATTTGCAATATGACGTTTTTACTTTTGTCGTCGCCTGTTTCTGTCGTCTTCGTTTATATGTTCGTAGGTTTAGGATCACGTCGCGTTCGCATTCCCGCACAATATGTTGCGTGCGAGTGCAGGACGGATTGGGTTAGTGTTTTATACGTTTAGAAAACCAAAACGTTTCTCACGGTCGCTGTGTTGTAAGGGGAATATCTTCAGGGGTTAATCTCACACCAAATTGAACAAAGACATCATGATGTTCTTTCAGAAACATCATGTCAAAGGTGTGTCTCTTTCTTTTGAAGCTGAGCGACTCGTTCGTCACCTGGTTTTTACCCTGTAATTTCTTCTTCTTCTTTTTTTTTTTTAAACCGTGTCTCTAGACAATGATGTTCTCCCATGTGTGTACTTGTTCTCTGGTCATTATTAGGTTCCTTCATGCTGTATACAGTTCAATGTCACCGTTCTGAGCTGCTGTTGCTTTCAGACTAATGGAATGTATCATTTTAATATCAAAAATTCCCATCTGAATTCCAGCGCGGACTCCAGTTCAGTCTGCTGTCTTCAGTAGGACGTGTCCGTGATCATCCCTGTATGGTTGCACCGATTAGAACCTTTTTTTTGTTTGTTTTTTTGTGTGCCAACAAGCTGTAATTAGGCCGCTTTATTCAAGTACAAGAATCGTCTGTGTGATGGGATTTACTTCAGTTTATTTACACGTGCTGTAGTAAATAATAGAAATCGTAAATTTCACACAGCCCTGTTTATGGAACAAAAAAAACCCACGCCCATTACAGCATTATCCATGCTTTTGTGTTGCTACCCATTTTTTTTTTCCCATTTATATCCCTTTTAGTCTCATTTCATCACTATTTCAAATGAATTCAATGCCATTATATTGTGAATACCTCAGGATTTTTTTGAGAAAAAAAACATTTAAGAACTTAAAACAAATAAATCCAAAAAACAAAAAAAAAAAAAAAAAAAAAAAAAAAAAAAAAAAAAAAAAAAATTCTCACTGATTTTTTCCACAGTCTTTTTTTATTTATTTATTTATTTATGGTTAATCTAAATTCCCAAATATTAAAATTGTTGTGCATATATTCAAAGAAAATGACTTGAATACACTCAGCGGGCTTTTCTGCAAATTATTCTTATATCCTGGCGATAGCCCAGTGACGGATACAACAAGTGGCTTATTGGTGGGCTTGGAAAAAATCTGGGAAGGCCTGAGTGAGGTTCATCACACATCGTCTTATCACACACATTGTTGTGGTGTCCTACCTAAAGAGCACCACTAGAGGGAGCTTACTGTGTGAGCTAACGTCTGTCAAAAAACATGTGCCAGGAAGTGCTGAATGTTGTTGTTATTAATACATAATTCTAGTCATTTCCAAGACAAAACTATTCACATTCTAGGCAGTTAAAAAAATTTTTTAAGTTGTATTAATTGTAATGAATCTGGGTGAGCCTGGGCCAACCTCTATATCCGCCTCTGCCATATCCATCAAATCGTGCATTTTTGGTAATCTTACTAATGGACATCTCGTTAAACAGCTCTAACAGGTTTCTCTGATTTCTTCCTCCGTTACTTTTCCTCTTCAGCACCTTGCTTGATTTTGTTCTTTCTAATCCAGCTAACAGATTTTCAGATCGACCTGACAACAAAAATGTCTTTCAAGAAACTAAAAGCGCTACTATGGAATTTGAATCGCCCGTATTTGTGTTTGTCTTTCATTTTCCGCACATCTTATACACACTGAATGAATTCACATTCCCAACACACTTTAAACAAAGTGTGATTTATTTGACACTCTCTTTAAAAAAATTAAGCTCAGATTAGTTCAGTGGCGAGAGCAATGATTTAGACAATTTAGCATTAGGATTTATTATAATTTTTTTTTAAGTCATCCATTACATCAGTTATAGTGATATAGTAATGCAAAAGATTTAAATTAATAAATTATAAATGATCTTCTTAATCAGTGCAAAGTGCTAAAGCGATCTACATAAGGAAACTATAATCTATCATTGTACAATTACTTCACTACAACCATTTCATTTTGTTTCAGTGAGTACATTTTCTTAAGTCCGTCACAAAACAAATAAAATAAAAATAATTGGCAGCTTGAAAATAACAAAGTGGTTTCAACAGGAAAAACTGAAAAGCAAAAAAACATGAATTTTAAATCTTTAGTTCAAATGAGCATATGCGTGAATTCTCTGACTAACAGGATTTCTATCTACTGAAAAAAACAGCAGGACATGCTGATGCTTTCGCATGAATAACAATGTGCAATCGTTAAAGAAAGGTTCTTGTACACACAAAGCAGCTCCACTTCACCCTTTTCATTCCTCATTACACATCTTAGGTACAAATAATCTTGAAACACTTTCAAATTGCAATAATAATAATTTGCAGCCCAATATTAAAATTCAATGAACTTAATTGGAATCTGACCCACCAGTAGTTTTACCCTGACTAAGTTAGTACCTGCAGACATTAGATCCACTTTACACTTTCGGCATATTAAGGTTATTTTTTTTAGGTATATTAAGGTTCCCTTATTAAGGGAAGACACTACAGGCAAAAAAACATGGCAATTTTTCACAATACATGTTACAATTTTTTTATGTATTGCATTTTAATATGCATTCTCTTAAACTGTAGCAACAAAAATATCAAAACAACAAAAAAAAGTTTATAAAATGTTTTTTTTCACTGTTTTTGTCCACTTGGAACTACCATTAACACACTCCCCAACACACACACACACACACACACACACACATATATATATATATATATATATATATATATATATATAATTTTTTTAAAAGTTCCAATTCCAAAAATACTTGTAAGAAGATTAACAATCAACTGGTAAACATTTTATGTGATATCTACCCTATTCGCCCGTAGTGTCTTGCCTTATCTAACATTATTAGGTAGCTCTAAACGAAACTTCAGCATGAACAAACTATAAGTAACAGTCAATTGATGACGGTTTAAATGTCCATTTAATCCAGTTAGATTGATTTAATGTTTATCCAGTTCTTGACTAAAAATAAATTAGCAAAATTTTAATTACAACATGATGCTAAATGGTGATAAAGTTTAGTCTTCAATGTTTTATTTATTATTTTATAATAAATAAAATAATTAATAATTTCAATCATTTTTTTATTAAATGTTCCATTTGGTTTTCTTTTGCTAGTTAACAACCAAACCACGGCCACTAAGGTGTTATTCATGTTGGTCATTAATTGCTCGTGGTATGAACACTGGTTAATGCAAGCGTTCATTGTGTAGCCTAAAAAAAGTAGGTAATGTGTGTGTTAATGATCTTTACGGCTTATAAAACTTCAATGAATCCATTAAATAATGTCAGTTTAGGGAACCTTAATTTTGCTTAGTGCACCATTAAAGCCTTTTTTCCCTGTTATTGTTCTTACACTACATTCCTGTCCTTTACTCCACCCCGACATCTCTAAGCTTTCTATCCTCTGTAATCTAGTTGATTCTAGCAGCACTCTGAGTGTTTCTTACCTCTGTGAGCTCTTCACCACCAACTCACATGTTCACACCTGTCACTTAGAGTTCCTCATACAGGACAATCAGATGTGACAGTTTATACTGGCCATTGAGCAGAGCTTGTCTCTATGGGAGAAAACAAAACAAAACAAAAAATATGGTAGAACAGAGAGCTAGAGCCCTTGGATGCTCAACTCCCATGATGCTCTGATAGTTCTTTTTTTTCCCCCCTCTTTGTTTGTTTTCCCACTACACACCCAGAGCACTGCAAGCCACCATTTTTGCTCAGGTTGGCTTCAGTGGTATCACTGTGTTTTTGAGCAGTTATCTTTGGTTGTCCGTCTTCCTCCTCTCCTTCAGTCGGATGTGGAGGGACGTCACTACTCTTCCTTCCATCCTTGGAAAAGGATGACGGGACGCCATGTCACTTCTGGTCAGCAGTCGGAAAGCTCGGAGCATGTGTTCGACTCGCTGGGGTTCTTCCTCCGCTGACGGACCGATTTTTCTTCATCCTACACGCAAATACACAGAATTCGCAAATAATTTGGATAAATAATAAAGATGTAAGACTAATATATTCTTTAAATGCATTAAGCTAAATCCACAAAGTCTCACCTTAAACTGCACACAATTTTAATTGTTTTTCAGATTGCAGTCTGGTACAACTTTTACATTTTGTGTGTGTGTGAACTCACCGAATGAAAAATATCATTTGCTCCCCATTCTCCAGGTGAGTGGTCCTCAGGGTCGTCAGCTTCATCCTCCTCGTCCTCACCTTCCTCTTCTCTTACCGTATCCATCCCATCTTCCTCATACTCAGTCAGTCCGTCTGACTCCTCCGCTATGCCCGCGCACACACACGAAACCGTTATCAATAAGTATCAGTGCTTAACTGATTGCAATAAGCTCTATGCTAACTAACACAGCCAGAATGCAGTATATGAGATGTATGATGTTATAACAGTACTTATAACCAAGTGAAACAAGTATTAGTGAACAGATCACATTTGATAGCGCTGGAAATGGTAAGTTGAATTTAATATTGAATTACCATCAGCGCCCACGTAGCTCTGAACCGGCTCAATCCTGGACACGATCTCAGCCAGATCAGTGAAGTCTGCACCAGGACATGTGCAGCTCTACAACAAAACAAACAAAAAAACATATCATAATATACGTAGCTGCACATTAAATGGAGAGCACAGATAGCACTTTCCTTCACAGCTGCACTGTGAATGTAGCATAAGCAGCAGTTTAAAATAATTCAGTGGCTTCCTCAATGTCTAAGAAGAGCCGGTTAGCCTTACCAAGCGTTAGGGGAGAGAACTGGCCAAATGACCAAAGTGTTACAATGGATCAAGTGTCACAAAGCACTCATCCAGAATTAGTTCTTCCTGCCAAACATGAGGACTGATTTAGTGGTACTCGAGACACTCACGTCGGTCTTCTTGCTGTCGGTGTAGTCGGCCGAGCGGTGATCCTTCAGCATGTTCTCTATGATGTCACCACGTGCCCATCCAGTAAACAATAGCTTCCCGTGTTGGTAGCCCACGTCCTGCGCATGAAACCACATGAAAATGTTTTACGACGCTGTATATTATTACAAGAGCTAAGGTGGGAACGGTCTTTATGTAAACTAATCTTAATCTCAGACCATTTTGAGTTCTTCATCATCTGAAATAAACTTGTTTCTGTGCATTCGGACACTGTACATTATCTGTAGACATGAAAAAAAATGGATCTTGCAGAGCAAAAAACAGTAGCAGAACCTTTAGGGCCCAGAGCAAACTAAAGTACTCTGTCTTGGCTTGCTTATTTGGGGTAAGAGGAAAACTGTAAATTATAAATTTATTTGGCGAAGTAATGAGTCACTGAGTGACAGCCCTTTATGACAGCTTTGAAATGCATTATATGGCCAAAAGTTAGTGGACACCTAACTATCACACCCATAAATCCTTTTTGCAGATTCATTTCCTCTTTGCTGTTTTAATAACCTTCACTCTTCCGGGAAGGCTTTCCACTAGATTTTGCTGTGTGGCTGTGGGGATTTATGTTCATTCAGCCACAAAAGCATAAGTGAAGTCGGACCCTGATGTCAGGTGAGGAGGTCTGGGTGCATTCAGTGAACCAGTTCATCCCAAAGGGGTTCAGTGGGGTTGAGGTTAGAGCTCTGTGCAGGACACTCGAGGTCTTTCACTCCAGCTTGGTACAGCATGGCATCATGGAGCTTGCTTTGCACACAGGGGCACTATAATCCTGGAACAGGTTTGGGCCGCTTAGTTACAATGAATGGAAATTGTAGATTTATAGCATAACAAGACACTCTATACAATTGTAGGCTTCCAACTTTGTGGCGTGATGGTCAGGTGTCCATAAACTTTTGGCTATACATGCATTATCAAGTGAGGCAAAATATAGCGCAGTGTCTGAAAGAAAATCTCACATAAATCTCGTCAAATTTGCCAAAGTCCATGGTCTTGAAGCGGTCGATGGGCGGCCGGATGTACTCGCAGTAGCCACTCTTTTTGACCAACTCCAGCTGCCGGACACATGATACGTACGCCAGTCGGGACTGGATCTCAGCCATGTCAGGTACCTAACACAAGATGATTCCTGCTGTTAATCTCATTAAAACAGCCCATAATTCTACAAGGATACAATTTAGATACAGTTATGGGTGTACAATTTACAATTCAGGTCTCTCATAAAACACCTTGATCTTAGAGCTGAGCTCATTCAGCTTGGATCAATAACCAGTATAACCCGTAAATAGTAACTGCTCAGTTAGTCATACTGCAGTTTGGGAGTCCCAGGGAATATCAGGTGTCCAAATGTGTGATGTGAATCAAATTGCTTTGAGAAAAAAAGGGCTGCTCTGGATTAGTCATCTGGCACTCTTATCCTAAGATCCTTCAAACATAGAAGCCAAATGTGTAAAGAGTGAAGCAAATATACACAGAGTATCAAACTACACATGAGACGTCTAATAAAATTTCATTATTAAATGAATTTTGCACTTGTTGGTGCTAGAGTTTCTCCATCTCTTCCTTCTCACCTTAACTTTCTCTGCCCACGGGTTGATCCGTTTCCACAGCAACCACCAGCCGGACAGGCTGTCTCCATAGTTACACAGGTCGGTTTCATCCTGGCTGCCCACATCGATGGCGATGACCGTTTTGGCTCCGATATTGCGGGCGATGTCCGCTGTTGGCCGTTATAATCACACACGCGCACACATATCCGAGAGGCGGCAGGAGGAAGCAAACTTTGTGGTTATTATTTTGTGACAAAAGGTGCAGCTTTGACCTTATTCAAACATGCAACTACTACCAGAAAGCTGCACACACACACACACACACACCACTATTCACATTTTTCTTTATATTTCATGCCAATTTCAAGACACATCTATTTATGCATAGAGATCGTGGTTAGTGCAGCTTACTGATGTGTGTTTGGGCATGAGAGACTAAAGACTGGGACAGGGCAAGAACCATTTAAAGGCTCAGTTAACTAGGTCTGACAGGTTTATCACAAATATGTGCAAATAAGACACAGAGGAGCGTTACCAAAGCTGCATTTGGTTAAGTTTGGCATGCTGCAATCAGATTCAAATCTAACCTGATGGCATCATACTGTGCTCAACTTAGAAGAGCAGAAAAATGTGGTTACAATGGTAAAGTGCAAATGAAGCTCATGATATAGACGCCTTGAAACATTGAACTTAAATGTGGTTTAACAGTCCTAATCTTCCCAGTCAATGAGTCTTTCATGCCCAGCATGACAAAAAAAACATTGAAAGGTCACGCACAACATGCAAAAGTGTTATTTTTGTCTGGTGTGTTACATTTAATTCTGTTGGTCTGGTATAGAATACTTCTTGCAATAATAATAATAATAATAATAATAATTACAATAACATAATAATAACCCATTTTTGATTTTGTTCCAATCATAAATGAGACAGAATGATTAACATTGGCATTTTGTTAGATTGCCTCTAAATAGCATAAACCTTGTAACGACATACTGTACAATCAGCCAAATGGATGCACAACATATAACAGAATTATAGAAACATTTTTGGCAAGCTCAGACAAAAGAAATGGCACTATTCAATCATTCATTTTCCTATTTAAATGGAAAAAACACACACGCGCCCACACACACACTACTTACCAACAACAAGACACAGACAGAGTTTCCTGAAACCACTACAGCACCAATATCATTATAAAAATCATGAAGTCAATTTGATTTTAAAACAGTCTCTTAACTGTTGATGTGATATAAAGGCTAGGAAGGTTTTGCAGGAAACTGGGTCCAGTCCTTTCACAACCCACAACTCATTGGATCAGCAGACCGCCCCATGTCTTTCCAGTGGCCCGGCTAATAGAGGTCGTCCCTGTGCGAGGCTTTACTTGCCTGGTAGGTTGTTGATGTAGCCGCCGTCCATGAGCAGATTGCCATCTTTGGGGTCGCAGAGGGGCGGCAGGTACCCGGAGAGGGTCATGCTCGCCCGCACATAGCGCCACAGAGAGCCTGCCACACGGGGGAGGGAGGGAGGAGGAATATAGCCTCTTAATAACCTTGGAATAACGACTAATGTCTACGGAAAAGTCCAGGAAACGCTGCCAGCGGCGGAGGTTAGCGATACGCAGCCCAGCGGGGGGAAGTTGCAACGATGGGCACCCCCTGGATGGTGTGTGGGAGCCATGGATAATCTCACCTCATGTGTTTGTGATTTCTGAGGTTGTGTTAGCAGTTAGACTTTGACTTACAAAACACAGACTTCATCAAACTCTCTCTGCCTCACATTGAGATTAGAGTTGATTTCTTCCAAATTATTCATTTACACACATTTATATAGATATAAGCAGACATTCATATATGCATATGTACTTTTAGATTTTTGTTAGCAAGACATTCATAAAATGCTCATAATTATGACTAATGCTAATCAGCTTGCTAACATTTTCAGCAATGTTTAGAAATGTTCACAATCTGACAGGAATTCTGAAGTTTCTTCATTGCTGTTAAAAATGATCAGCTACAATTAGCTAACCTGACAGGATTTCTGCTGAAATCTTTGGGATCTGTGTAATAATCTTCACTATTAATGCTAGTCAGCAGCTATTGTAAACCAAGCTGAAAGGACATCTACATTTCTGAGAGGATTTTCTATGCTAGCTAGCTAATATGAGCTAATCTGACAGCAGCTCTGAGGTCATTTTAAGTCTTCTTTATTATTGTTGAAAGGTGTTCCTGATACCTGGCCTGCTAGCTATCATTGGCTAAACTGACAGGATTTTCGAGGAACTTTTTCCAGATATATTCATAAATGTTCATAATCACCACTGCTAAAGCTAGCCAGCTGACTAAAATAAGCAGTCAGGATTTTACAGGCAATTCCTCAGTTCTCTTCATAAATGTTTGTAATTCTACTGTTTACACAAGCCAGCTAAATTTGACCTGACAGGATTTCTGAAGGGATTTTAAAATCATTTTCATCATCTGACATCCTGTCTAGCTAACATAAGCTAACGTGACAGGATTTCTGAGGGAAATATTACGATACACCAACGCAATGTTGAATTCTCAGTTCTGACTGGTCAGGTGTTGATAAATTTTCTATACTGCAATTAGAAATGATATATTAATGCACAATTCCAGTTTATATTAATGCACTCATTCTAATAAGTTATCACTTCTATAATCACTACATACACTCAGACACTCCACACAAATGGAGTTTTAA
This sequence comes from Notoglanidium macrostoma, assembly GCA_030068235.1. Taxonomy (NCBI): domain Eukaryota; kingdom Metazoa; phylum Chordata; class Actinopteri; order Siluriformes; family Auchenoglanididae; genus Notoglanidium; species Notoglanidium macrostoma. Next base: position 5,809,891 of record JAQQZR010000010.1, read on the forward strand.
TAAATGTCGCTATGAGGAAATATTTATTTAGTATAGTACAATGTAGTAGTAAAATTCACAACATTAACTGCAACTATAAATGGATTAAAAAGTATCTTTAATGAATATAACATTGTCAGCAGGAGAAATGAAGAGGAATAAAACACTTCAAGACGTGTTGTTACTGGAAAATAATCAGCTTTGGACATCATACCATCCTGTCATTGCTTATTTTCCTATAACAGGTTGCTCCAGAGTGCTTTATTGCTCCTAACTCCTTACTCGATAAATGTTCATCATCTTCACTACTACACTAGACAATGTGCTAGCATTAGCTAACCTGACAGGATATCTGAGAAAACCTTTTGGTGAATGGTATTTGAAGATATTTGAATATTTGAAGAGTGAATCTCAGTTTAAATATGAGGTCTGCATATACCTATATTTATATTCATTCTCTATACAGTTTTATATCCACTTATGTTTAGTGTCCATTAGACAATACTTTATATCTGCACTATAATATTCCAGCAGAGAGCTTTGAGGAGCCAGGGTTTTACAGTCAGTCTCAGTGAACATGTCAGGTTCAGCCAGTCAGTCTCGGCCTGCGGTGCTGAGCTCCGCCAGCAGGGGGCAGGAGAGCTGTCATAGCAACATGGGTTGGAAGGAGAGATGAGGCACCATAGAGAAAGAGGATTACAGAGACAGGTTTGGTCTGATCACAGAATGAATATAAAGGACAAAACGAGACAGAGCCAAAATGACTCTCATACAAGTGGAAGGAGTGTGATGTGAGAACTGCATCTGTTAAATAGCCATACTTTTGAGGAAACAGTTCGTTTCCTGCTCTGGAGGGTCCAGTGTGTGTCGTATAAGGACTGAATGCCCACATCAGTTACAATGTAAAAGCAATAAAACTGCCCATGCAAACTCAACCAAGCAAACAGCAGGCTCGCACAAGACAAACATAAGCGTACGTAGAGAAAGCATACTGCAGAAGCCGCATGATAAGCAGAACCAGATGCATCCATGCGAAGAAAGGACAAACATCAGCATTCTTAATGGCAGACAAAAATGTGGAACAAATAAAACAGCATCCAGGGATTCCTGTTGGCCACTTTTTCGTAAAGTCACTATATAACCAGATCTGAAGTCCTGTCCAAGCTTTTCATATAGTCTGAGAAACCTAAATGAAGCCTTCAACTCACACTGCCACACAACTCCCAAATATAAATTATAAAAAAAATGGTCCAAACCTTGGAGCCTACCTCAAGTCAAAACCTAAAATGAAAGACTTCACTTTTTTATATTGGATGATTAATTGCTAGATATGGGTGTTATAAACATTTGTTTAGACATCAGATATCTTCAAGACATTTAACATCAGTGAATATGCAAATTGGAAACACCCTCAAACTTACAACACTTAACCTTCAGGAAAACCAGTGTAATAACACATGAAATTTCCATGTTGAAATATGATTGGCTCTTATATTTTATGACATAAGACTTGCATGTTTTCATCAATAACAAACCAGATTTGCCACTGAGATTTCACTCTCTTTCTGTTTCGTTAAAAACACACAAAGCCCACTGCAGAGAGTCTAGGGTGGCTTTAGACATGTCGCCAGCTAGCTATCATCAGCTAACAGCAAATCAAGAATATGAAAGCGCAAAATACCGTAACTCAATCTGAAAAAAAAAAAAAAATACCAGCTGAACTCAAACACTCTGAAGACTGTACTCAAAACACTCCCCTTTCATGTCAATATCAACAATATGTATCAAATCTTTTTAGGCTAGCTTAAAAAAGCAAAGTGCAAAGGCAAAAGCACAAAGCTTGCAGGTTAGGTGTAATGCATGCACACATACCACGTCTAGTGGTGTACCTTGTAAAAAATGAACTACATCTCTCTTTTATTAGTGCAAATTTAGGCAGGATGATGCAGGTCTTGCATATGGAAACTTACAAGGATTACTAAAAATGGAATTAGTTATTAAAATTTAGCATTAAAGGAATGGCTTGATGCTCTTATGGACATTCGAGAAGATGATGTGATGACAGTTAGCTTCCATTCATTGCATTCTGCTGACATCTTTGGTCCAACCATTCCTTGAAAGCCACAGATTATTAAAACTGTAATATCACTGAGTTTCCCGCTACCACTCCATCTCATGTTGGTCACTTTAATCTTTCCTTCCAAGCCATGGGTTCCCAATGTCCACCTGGTCAATATTGGGTTAGTACCAAAAAAGAGGGGAGTGTGAGTGAGCGGTCGCCATAGAGGTTGTGGGTTGTTTTTCTAGGGTTTCTGGTTTAGAGGAAGTTGGTGTGGGATTTTCATGGTGGGAGGGGGGTATTATTGCTGACCTGGGACATTGTTTACATAGCAACCATCCACGAGGAGGTGGCCATCCTTGGGATCGCAGAGAGGAGGTAAATAGGGGGTGTAGGAGGCACTGGCTCTAACATAGCGCCACACACAGCCTGGCAAAAATGAAGATGGAGAAGGAATCAAAACCAAACCGCATTTGATTGAGAGAGAGAGAGAGAGAGAGAGAGAGAGAGAGAGAGGGAGAGAGACTGAGAGGGAGGGAGAGAGAGAAACAATAACAAAAAAGTGGAATAAGTAGAGAGAAGCGGAGAGGCACAAAGGTAAGAACAGACATGCAATGAAATACATGGGAAACAAGATATCAAATGTAAGATAAACATAGTGTAGAGGAATGAAAGAATGAAATAAAAAATAACTGATAGACAGGTCTTAGGCAAATAAGTAAAGAAGAGCTGAAAAACTGCCTAAAGTGATTTGTTCATAACCCATACATCAATGTTTAAGCTAAGATTTCCATGAATTAACTTCTAAAATCTAAGATTTCAACAACAACAAAATAACAGATTTATAACTATTTTCCAAACAAGTCTTGTTGTTAATATAACATCGGTTGTATATGTGAAGGTACTGCAGGTGGTAGCACAGGGCAATGCACTGTTATAGATGATGGTCAATTCAAGTCAAACGGGAAGGAAGGATGGGAGAGAGAGTGAGAGAAAGAGAGTGAGAGGAAGAAAGAAAGAGTAAAGGGGGAGAGAGAGAGCGAGAGAGAGAGAGAAAGAAAGAATAAAGGGGGAGAGAGCAAAAGAGAGAGAGAGAGAGAAAGAATAACGGGAGAGAGAGAGAGAGAGAGAGAGAGTAATGGGAGAGAGAGTGAGAGAGAGTGAGTAACGGGAGAGAGAGAG
>JAQQZR010000010.1:5860258-5867758 GCA_030068235.1 Notoglanidium macrostoma
CAGAAGCCACACCTGAGTCTACTGAAAGCCAAGCTCAACTGATTAAACAGGTGGAATCAGGTGTGGCTCCTGGGTTATTGGATTGAAAACCTGCACACACATCTTTGCTGGTAAGATTGGACACCCCTGTCCCAAGCCATAGCTCTTAAATTATTACATGAAATTATGAAGATATTTTGTCAGAGTTTCTATATTTCAATTTTTTTTCACCTGATCCATTCTGCTTTCTTATGGTTATTCCCTATGTAATGGACCTGAACTGACCCAGGCTGGCTCATGGGCAGCTGCGAAGGAAAGAAAAGATAAAGCATATTTTGTTCAAAGGTTCCACATATGGCATGTAAATAGAGAAAGAGTTTGAGATGAGATTCAAAGGGATCACTAACAGTGAATTTGTGGAGGTTTTGCTGCACAGATCCAACAAATACGATGAATTGGATTCTGGGAAGGGTGAGCCGGCCCCTTTAAAGAAAAACATCACCTGCTACGTTACAATGATTTACTGTGCAATTTCAGTGTACTTTTGTCCACTGTAGCCTCAAATTCCTGGTCTTGGCTGACAGGAGTTTAGCACAATGTAGTCTTCTGCTGTTGTAGCCCATCCACCTCAAGGTTCAGCGTGTTGTGCATTCGGAGATGCTTTTCGGCTCACTACAGGTGTAAAGGTTATGATATTTTTTTATTTACTGATGTGAATGTGCTGTACGTACAAAACTATGCCCTTCTGTTACAATAAAATGACTTCCCGGCACACTAAAGGTTGTCTTGCTCTACCACACATCCATCTGGTTATTGATAAAGCTGATATGTTCATTATTTTGTATATTATATTTACATAAAATAGATTGTTCTCATTGAACAAACATATGCAAAACAACAATTCTGTTATGCAAAAAAAGATGTTACTTGCATTAAATAACAAGAAAGTGTCCGTGTAAACCTTTCTAAGGTATATACTTCGTGTTATCTAAAACAAATGAATGACAGCTTTTCTCCCCAAGCACCTAGGGCTTGCTGTAACACCCCATATATATATATATATATATATATATATATATATATTCTGTGACTATGGTCTTTTACTGAAACTGTTTATCACAAAAGATGAATCATCGATGTACAGTAAAGCCTATTGATTAATAGGGTTCCGGTAAAGTGGTACTATTTAGAAGCTAGTATCTAGAAGCTCTGCTTGGCTCCAGTATAGATGATCTTTATGTTTATTGGGTTAATACCCATTAGCAAATAGGCCATTGACAAGAAACAAAGGAAAAGGTTCCCTTCACATTTAAAGGCACGGTGCGAATTTTAATAGTTATTGTTTTCTGTTAAATAAACACAATTTTTATTACACACACAGCCTATTCATCAGACACAGTGACTGCAAGCTATATTAAGATATAACTGAGAATATCCCAGTCAATTATTAGACCCCAGTCTGGTTCATGTCGTCTCTTTTACAATGATTGTAATAATTAGGTGTTAATGAAAGCATTTAGTCAAAAAACAAATGTACACTATTTTCCCTTTAGCCCAAATGTGGTCAATCAGACAAGACACATCTGGTGTCCTAAGCTTCTTTATTATTTTTTTTTGCACTGGAGCTGAGTACAATGTTGCTAACAAGTAAGGAATGTTATGGCTACCAATTTAGCATTGTGCAAATGGCATGCATAAAGTGTATAAAGTTATTAAGCAATCTCAGAGTAATCTCTGCATGACACACAGTTGTCTGGAAAAAATTATGTCTAAAGAGGTATCAAACCCAGGTATAGGTATCCAGAGCCTCTCTTAGCCTGAGGATCCAGAACCTATTCCAGGAATACTCAGTGTGAGGCAGGGATACTCCCTGGATGGGATGTCAGTCCATGACAGGCACCATGGATACACAAACTCGTTCACATGTAGAGGTGATTTAGTCAATCAGAGTGTCATAAAGTCTTGTTGTGTCTTGCTCAGGAGACTGGCAACACTACAAGTTAATGTCCTTGTGTGTCTTCATGGAGTAGAGTCAAGAAATTGTCAATCTTGGCTACAAAAGGACAGTCAAGGAACATGTCATAGGAGTTATCAAACTAGGTCGTAAAAAATACAAAAAATTCTAACATGCTAGACTTTTCATCTAGGTGTCTTCGGGTGTCCCAGATGCAACATTGCTGTTCTTCGATTATGTCACACTACGAGGCCCGTTCATTGTTCTTGACATACATATTCTAGCCTGAGGCTGGAAATTTGTTGGCCACAACAAAACTGATCTGAATTTGTGTAGTCTGAACCTGACATTAGAGTTGTCAGTACTGGCATGTTTTCTTGGCCAGTAGGAGGAAACCATAGAACCTGGAGGAAACCCACAGGAGATCATGTAAAGAAACTCCACACAGACAGTAACCCAAGTTTAAGATAAGACTGGGGACTCCGAATAGGTATAGTACAATGTTTGCACAATGAGAAACTTCTAGCTATAAGCTTTCTTGGTACTTGAAGTAGGGGGAAATTTCATTTCTGGCCAAAGTAGCCTATACATTTAACACATTTAGCCTATACATTTAACATTATAACACAAGAAGCTGTGATTGATGATATCTCACTGGTACAACTATCAGCAGGTAGTCAAAACAGCGTTGTGGAAATCAGTCACTAACATGTCAGTGAAAGAAGTTTGAACAAAAAAAAAACTCAAAATTGTATCATAAAGTAAATCTTTTACACATATTGATCATATCATCATTTGATTTTTCTTTCTTTCTTTCAAGATCATGATTAAGGTGTCTTAGAGCAAGTCAGACATGAAAGTGTTGTTCAGTGGAGGAAAAACAAACAAACCGTATGTTTATATTATTTAACTTTATTTATATAGGTAGCACTTTTCATGTTGACTCCAAAATCTCCAAGTGCTTTATTTAAAAGATCTAAAAAAATTAGGAATAAAACAATACACAATCACCAAGACTAAAAATAAAAATAAAAAACAAAAAACACGAACATCAAACATGTACTTGAATGATGTAATAGTATATTTAGCCCAACGTTTTTAGCTCAGAGCTAAAAGCACCGCATTCGTTTGTAAACACTCCTCCACTCACTGCGTGTCGCCGTCATCTTGCGTCACTTCCGCTTTTTAACGCCTACTCGGTGGATAGGTAGCGTTTTCCAGCTACAGTGGAGATGTTGATAAACGTTGCTTGTTTATTCTGTATGGTATTGCCGAAGAGTGCTAAATGAATAGCCGGGTGTAAACCACGGAGCAGAGAGTTTCAGCCATTTTCCTCTCATTTGCACGCAGGTCTTTCAGGACCCGAAGAGCGACGGCGAGTGCTTGAGCAACATCAGGGAGTTCCTCAAAGGCTGTGCTTCATTATACCGAGTGGAGGTGAGCAGCCTGCTGCTGACTTGTTTATGTTTACTGTTTGCTGTTTATTTCAGATCTTTCTTGTTTGTTTGTTTTTTCTTATGCCTGTAAATGAAAGTCCAGGTTTGAGCTTGTGGGTTTTGAGGCAGATCGGGTAAAGCAGCCTGGCGCTCAGTGGGAAGCTGGGAATCACACCGGATTAATCCTTTATAAACCGAGTCAAACCGCAGTGAGTGCACGCTCTGACTTGCACTTCAGTAGGTTTGGCAAAAGGTTGAGGAAAAAAAAACTATAACTTAACTTTCAGGTTGCAGTGATATGTAATAGTAAACAGTATATCAGAACATTGCGAAACAATATTGACAGGTTATTTCCTTCAAGAAATATTGAGTTCTTTAAACGACTCCTTATTTGATTCAGTGCCATTTAAAAAAAAAAATGAATCTTTTTATTGATCATCTTGAGTTCTGATTCTTACAATGATGAATTTTCGTAATTACTATGCCAATGACTGCTTTCAAAATACGTTATATCTCAGGAATATTATATGCTCTTATGCTTGCAGTTATAAGAAAATAATCGTAGGTTGAAAATGGTTTTTCCATCATTTCATCACAGCCACTGGACAGCTCAGCCGAAATCACATGACCTCTGCATGGCACGGATGGCGAAGGCTATCATGTGCTTCCTCCAAGGCATGTGAAACCATCCGACCGCATCTTTTTTTTTTTTTCTCTAACTGCTGCTCAGGCAACGTTCTGGCTTTGTCATGATTGGGATGCGAACTTGCAACTTCCATATGATCGGCAAAGGCTTTTCTGTGCCACTCAGGAGTTGGTCATCTTCCAATATCAACATGTCCTGAATTGTTCTATTCCTCTTATACCACTGCATCTAGCCCATGATTCATTTTGGTTTCCTAATGTTCATGCTTTTTAACCGTTTACAGTTATAGTTTTGTGGAACAGCCACAAAACAAGTTAGTTCCTGTTATAAATGCTATAAAGAGCTGTTCCCTTTTCCCTTTCTCCTGAAGGTAAGAAGACAAAACAACACGGCTCGTCCTAATCTCAAGAAAGCGCAAACGCCATTGAGACCATTAATATAAACAATTGTCCACTCTGCTGCTGTAGAAAACAAGCCCACGCCTTCACTTTATGGCCAATCAGATTCGAGAATTCAAGAGCACTTTGGTACAAATATTTCAAATACGTCATGAAAAACCTGAGCTTTGGAGTAGTACAATACAATGCTTTATTTCGTGTTCTCGCAATACTGAAGTTGTAGAAGCTTGCAGTATGGAACTGTTCGCTTTAACAAGCTGAAGTTTTTCTTATGGTGACCTGTAAGCATTCTCACATCCAGACAAGCGTTCTCTGGGGGTTTTGCGAGATTGTGGATTGGCAAAGGTTCAAATCGATTGATTGTTTTTTTTTCTTTGCTGAACTCGATCTTTAACCGTGACACATTCGCTGGCTTTGTTTATTGCGATGCGCGCCATGATCACGATACGTCGTTGGGTTATTGCGGTCTATATTGTGCAAAAAGGGCTTCTCGGTGGGTCCTTGGACAGTTCTTATGAGGATCTACTGAAAGTGCGTAGGGTCCTACAGAGAGTTTCTAAAGCCTTTCTTTAGAAATCACGGGTTGCGTTGACCTTTTTAATAGTATGAAATTTAGATTTTGTCTTCGCCCTGGACTTGAACAATCTTTTCCCGATTGTATCCGAAAGACTCAATTAATACAGCAACCTGGATGATGAAATACCTTCAGACCGGTAGACTTTTATAAACGCCTGTTACTTGGAGGCACTAGAGTAACGTACGACGTCTCAACACGTGCCTTCTCAGTGACTGAAGGCTGAAAGACTTTGAAAATACGGGCTACATTTTCCTCACTGATCACCCTGATAAAGGCTGTGCCGCCACCAGTTCTCCTCCGCAACAACCGCTTCACCGTTTCTGCATTGAAGCTGGTTTTATCTGTAGCTCTGGCTCATGGTCAGCCTCAAGACAAGCCCTCTATTGTAGTGAACGGCGCTGTGTGTCTGAATGAGCCAATCTTGCAGTTCATTAATGGCTTTCAGGGACAGGCACACTCCAGCTCAGTGAGAGGATCTCCAGAGAATAAGAAAGCTGATGAAAACCCCAAGAAAGGAAAACAGTTCCTCTTTTAGGAGGAAAGTAAAGGCTAGACAGTGACAGTGCAATCACTGGTAGATTAGCGACGGTGGGGATTTTTACTACACGCTGTATGTAGACGTGTGTCGCATTGTGAACGCTTGCAGGCATTTATTACAGTTGAGAGATTCCTAATGGCGGCTCGGCGTAGCAGTCAGAGATTTATAACATCGCCAGTGTCTCCCGTGGAGGAGGGTGAAACTAGTCTAGTTCCTGTTCAACTGGTATATAATAAACATCATGGAGTCTAAACCGCCATCTGTGAAGTTCATCACGCGCTGCCATTATTCCACAGAGCTGCTGGATTTTCAAGTCATGCATTTTCTCAATATTTTATTGTGTCTATAGGAACAGCTGACCTAAATTAAGCTAAAGACTAAAAGAAGTCTGTTATATAACAACAACAACAACGTATAACCCACTGCATTAACGCTGTAACGAAACCTTTATTTATTTATTTATTTATTTTAATCATTTATAAAGAAGACTTTTTGCGGTTTATGACTTATGTGTTAAGCTACCTATTTCTTTTTTTCTTTTTGGGACTGGATTTTCCCCATTTTCTCTCCACCTGCCACAAGCCAATCGAGCGCGTATTTTGGTATTTATCTCTATTTTTCAATCAGGGAAGTGTGTAAACGCGTAAGGCGTGCGGTGTGGTGTTTTTTTTTATTTATTTATTTATTTATTTTTTTAGGTGATTCATTTCGGCTCCTTTTCAGACCCAGCTAAAAAGAAAGCAGGAAAGGAAGGGAGAAGATAAGCAGTAGGTTGAGAGATGCACCGATTAAGTTTCTTTTCACTCGTGCCATCTCAAAAACTGATTATCTTTTGCTTTTAACTGTAACTGTAACGCTTTCCAAAAACCCGTCATCAGCACACCTCGGTGCCTCCCGCTGTGGTTTTAGCAACTCTGTCAATCATTCCTGATTGCTTTGGATTTAAACCGAGCGCGGCTGCCAGTTCAACTTTGGCTTGTTCAGCTGCAAAACCGGACCTTGCAGATTCAGTCCGAAAAGCGCTAATGAGAGATCGTGAGTAAAAGATTAACAAACCGGCTGAGAAAACACAACAGCGATTAGTGGGTCCAAGCACCGAGGGCGCAGCAGCCGACTGGAATCTTGCCAGTAGAAAAGCAGACCGGTTCATAGAAGGTTCGCAAGATGAACCAACCCTGAACCGGCACGAACACCAGCCTAGAACTGGTCTGCACTGATGGAAAGAGGGAAACAGAAGGCTGGAGTGACTATGAGGTCAGCGCAAGGGCTGAGGGAGTCTGAAAAACCAGACCGATCTGAATACACACATTCTCCCACTAGTGCACTAGATGACTGGAAATGTGTGTGTGTGTGTGTGTGTCGCAAGCAAGAGAATGTGTGCAAGAGATTAATAATAAGAAGGCATTTTGCTACAGATGCTTGTTTTCCTTTTCAGCACGAATACCGTGGTGCTCATCCAAATTTAGGAGCGTCTGTCTCCTGTGTGTGCTTGTGTGCGAGATTCGTGGCAGAACTGGCGAATAACAGACTGCGCGCGACACTTTGCATGCCGTTGCTTTGTTTGCATATGCTATTCTAGGTTTAGACTTTCTCAGCTGAACAACTAATAGAACAAATGCAAATAAAACCTGGACCTGGCGGAAAAGGGAAGGACGCAGGATGCGCAAGAGTAATAGTTACTTTCACTTCATTCCGCCTTTATCAAGGTGAACTTTGACCTGGGAATTCACAAATCTCTGTGAGCAAGTAGATAACAAGACACTCCGGTTCCAGCTCTTTTTTTTTTAGTGAATCGGTGCAATCGGATCAGTTCATCAATGAGTCGGCTCGTTTAGCTCTCATGTGGCTTCTTGATTTTTATTTATTTATTTTCTTTCCCCCAAAGCTGACCAAAGTCATTGATCTTTGGCTGTCGCTGATCTCTTCATTCTACGCAATCAACTTAAATCTTGTCATTCCCCTCAGCCGAGGA
>JAQQZR010000010.1:5873860-5912865 GCA_030068235.1 Notoglanidium macrostoma
TGGACTGGCGACCTGCCCAGGGTGTACCCCGCCTCTCACCAGAAGATGCTGGGATTGGCTCCAGCTTCCCCGTGACCCAGATGGATAAAGCGGTATAGATAATGGATGGCTAGATGGATAGATGGATGTGTTGCAAAAGTAGTATTTGAAAGAAATCCAAGCAAATTGCCACCCTTGAATTGTTTATTTATTTTTTTTCTTTTTCTTTTTTGTCCCTTTGACCATTTCTTGTTTCTCTTGGTATGCATATATGGTTGTACACACACGGAATCCCAGTGTCACCCAAATCAAGCATGCTTTCAAAACACAAAATTTCAAAAAACAACACAATGACCACAAATGATGAACTCAAACATACATTCAGAAAGAAATAATGGATTGATAATCTGTGATCTGAATTGAAGATTACTTGCAAATGTGCAGATCTGAGAATATAAAACCGAGTAAGATGGATGAATCAGCAGCAGCAGCAGCAGTGTTCTCTGTGGTGACGTAGGAGCTCAGTTTGCTCACTTATGGTCGCGAGCTGTGGGAAGGAAGAAGGCGTGTGGAGTTTGACGATTGGGGAGAAAGCCATCAAGCTGTTGCTCCTCCTGAATCCTGAATCAAGAGGATCCAGGGTAGGAGGTTCAGGAACTTTAAAAGGACTCCCGCTCATCAGCTCCTGAGCTGCGTCAGGCACGTCCCATTGTACGGGGAGGCTCTGGACTCAGGAGCTTGACTTGGGAACGTCTCGGGATCCCCCAGGAAGAGCTGGAGTGTGTGGCTGGTGTTTGAGAAGTCTGGACTGAAGGAAAGAAGTAAAATGTTCAGCATGGAGGAGCATCCTCATAGATGTTTTACATCCTTGGTAGACTTTACAGAAAGAGGCTCAGTGCTGGTGTTCACTCTGAAATTTATAATAAATGTAAAATTCAAAGTTCTGATTCTCCAAAAATGAAGTAGTGTTTTACTACTTGAGAAAACACACACACATTGTATGTGAATAGAAGTGTACAGCAGCCACATATTATCCCTGCACATTCTCATTAAGTGTGCCAATAATTCTGTGGTTGATTGCACTCTGTTGGGTTATGCGTGTCTCTGAAAGATGAAACACTTTAAATGTCAAGCTGTAATTACTCTCAAAGTGGCATGTCTTTTCCCAGTCCTGTTGTTGTGGATTCTTCATTACAGAAGGTGGCTTTCAGACTTATTTCCACTGTGACTGGCCTGATTCTGTCATCTCTCTTTTCTCTCTTGGTTGTAGTTTAAAAAAAAAAAAAAAAAAAGAGGACGAGTCCTTTCTCCGTGTGTTGTAATTGCTTTAGAGACACCGCCTCTGCCTCAGTGTCTCAGAGGTTCTGAGGCTGTATGAAATCTGTCAGCTGTCAATAGGAACGCTTTATTTGTGAAACATGTTTTGAAGTAGTGTGTGTGAGAGTGCAATTCTACATTCAGGCTGCCAGGCTAATGAATCAAATTGCTTTTTAATCTAAAATTAATGAAACGTGAATGTGATCCGTGATCTCTTATTCTCTCTCTGAGCTCAGTTTTGGCCGTTTAGTGCTGCTTCCCGGATTTTAAGGAGTTAATTCAACTGCAGCAGTATGTGGATAAATGTCCGCATCAAAATCTGATAACTTCATGCCTTACAGGAAACATGATAACATTTGATAGCCAAAGTTTTCCTTTTTGACTTTGTTTCATCATCACAAATTTGAATACTGTGAGGTTTATAGATTCCTGGTTTGTCTGTATATGTATTTTGTATAATGTCCAGTTTGTGTGTGTGTTTTTTAGGTGATCCAGAATATTGTGCAGACAGAAACGGAATACAGCAAAGAGCTCCAAACACTGCTTTCGACGTACTTGAGACTACTGCAGCCCACAGACAGGTAGCTCTGGTGTTGCAGATCAAGTACACCCCTTCGTGGCAACGGTATTTACTAACAGCTGTGGCCTCTTTCAGCAGGATAACACGCCCTGCCAAGCTGGAATAATTGTTCAGGATTGGTTTGAGAAACATGACGAAGAGCCTCTAGTTCCCCAGAACTTAATCAGTGGGATGTGTTGAACAAGCAAGTCAATTCAATGGAGGTCCCACCTTCAACTTATAAGACTAAAAAAGATCTGCTGCTTGGTGCCAGATACCACAGCACACTTTCGGAGGTCTTGTGGAGGCCATGACTCAACAGGTCTGAGACGTTTTTACTGGAGGATGTGTAATGGACAGGAGAGTTAAAGCTCCTTTTATAACGATAATCAAAATTGATCACACATTTTCACCAACGAAGGCAAAGTTTACATTCAGACAGTGTGTCCTTGTACAGAACTATTTCGACCATAAAGATATATTGCAAAGATTGAGGATTACGGAGTGGATAATGTCCATACAGTAGAAATGCGTGCACACCACAGTGACCTAGACACAAAGGCTGGTGTAGTGTTTGAGATGTAGTTAGGGGTGGAAATTTTGCTGAAACTCTAATTCATAGTCGCACGTTTGTGACCGTATTGAACACAGTTGAATAAATGTATGTCTGAAACTGCCAGGTTGTGTGCTAGATCATTGTATGTTGTCAACTGCCTATTGTGGGGTTATTCAAGATGATGAGCTATAGCATAGTTCACGCTTGATATCCTCTCGACTTTATTTTGTTTGAGGCCGTGTCGGTGTTAACGACGTTCTGCCACACACACATCTGTTGTCATGAGCCGTCCCTGTATTTTATATTCCTATAAGAAGAAGCTGCCATGCAAATCTGCCAATCATCAATTGCAAATATAGCTGATTAGGCTTCTTACACAAGCTCACTGCTGCAAATCAGCACACGGTGTCACTGGAAGAAGTGCTTTTGTACATTTGTTTTTTTTACATATGTAATACCCCTGCAAAAGGTATTCCAGTGATCGAACACAAATAAACTGTTAAGAGTTGTTAACGTTCAGTAAACTCAAAGGATAAAAACATTCTGCTGTGTTCTTGACATATTTAATAACCCTTTGTAAACAAGCATTTTCTTTGCTAATGTCGTTCCCTAACACTTCTATCTCTCACTCTCTTTGTCAGACTGACCGTGACGGATATCGCTCACATTCTGGGCAATCTAGAAGAGATCAGCTCCTTCCAGCAGACACTGGTACAGTCACTAGAGGAATGCACCAAGTAAGGCTAAGTTGATGTGAGCGTGCCATTTCCTGTACTAAAGTTAAAGTTAGAGCGTTTTGGCTGAGAGACCTGCAGCAGTGTGTAAAGGGAAACGTTAAGTGAAACGTTCTGTATGAGGTTCTTCCTGTGGGCTTCTGAGGCCATCTACTGGTGGCTTTCAGCATTTCTCCAAGCATCCCAACATCAACTGTTTAAAAACGTATCCTTTTCTCTTGAGTGACTGATATCGTCCTGTTTTGGTGCATGTCTTTGACTGCATGATCGCACCATAGTCAAAACCGTGCAGGAGTTAGTGTTATTAGAATGAATGACTAACTGATATATATTTAATGCTCATTTATGTCTGAAACAACTAACTCATTCTGTTCACGTGTGTAGATTTCCAGAGAGCCAGCAGCGGATCGGGAGCTTCTTCCTGTCTCTCCTACCCCAGTTGAAGAGCCTTTATGTAGCTTACTGCTCCAACCACCCTTCTGCTGTCGATGTGCTCACACAACACAGGTGTATACATGCAAACGTACTAATGTCTGTAGATATACAAGTGCAATGCATGTAATACAGTTCTATATGTTTATACATTACAGCAGATCTGTAAACAATATATGCGTTTTAAATTCACATGTTCAGTATTCCAGTGCATATGAATTTTAGTGAGTCTAAAATGTTCTAATGACGAACAACCTGAATTTAGCAGTCTTTGAATCATTAAAATTTCAGAAGATGAGAATTGTTGCTTTATTTAATGAATCAATTCATACAATATTATCATTGTCATTTCAGTATTTCAAATTTATAAATTGTGTTTTTATAATTTTGACCCCTCAACACCGTTAGACCAAATCCAAAATGGCTTCCTTAATAACTATATATGCTCACTACATAGAGTTTAATATAATGATGCAGTTTATTTTCTGCCCCGTTTTGAGATGATGTCACGCATGGTGGTGGTAAGTTTTCCTTGCTTCAGAGGTTTGTACAGTCTCCACAATCTTATCCCTGTTCGATGTTCTGAAGCTTGCAGCCAGAAAAGCGTGCAAAACATTCTGAAACTAAACAGAGAACAATGTGTTACTAGATAGTTGTGTCTAATAGTGTGTGTGTGTGTGTGTGTGTGTGTGTGTGTGTGTGTGTGTGTGTGTGTGTGTGCGCAGTGAGGAGCTGGGTGAGTTTATGGAGAGTAAAGGTGCGAGCAGTCCTGGGATTCTCACCCTCACCACCAACCTGAGTAAACCCTTCATGAGACTGGACAAGTACCCCACACTGCTCAAAGAGCTGGAGAGACACATGGAGGTACTGCTGTTCGTTATTTGAGTGTGTGTTAAGAATTGAAACCACAATATGTTTGCTTCCAGAAAACAGATGGTTATTCATATAGAGGATGTCTACATGTTATTATATTTTGTCTTGCTGTGTGTGTGTGTTAGAGAGCAAGTGTGTGATTAGTTGAGACTCCTTTCCTGTTTTGTTCTTGTGCTCTTCTCAGGATTTACACCCAGACCGTCCAGACGTTCAGAAAGGCTTGACTGCTTTCAAGAATCTTTCTGTAAGTCTCCTCAGCTTGATTCGGGTCTCTGTAGGCCGTACGTCTTAGCTGTTATTGTCTAGTAGTGATATGAATTGGCAGACTCTGCTCGACAAAATGAATGCTTTTTTTTTTTTTGGAGAGGTTTGTGGAGATGCAGTAACTAGTATAACTAATAATTTAACTCTGTCTGCAAATGTGAATTATGTACAGTAGCGTCATTTCATTTTTAATCATCTTTTGGTCGGAGTTCCTGCAGTGGAGCTGTTTCTGTTACTAACAAACCTCTTTTGATTATTAGTTGTAACTGGCAGAACGAGTGATGTCAATCATGGATGTAGCTTCGTAAGTTAAACTACTTTGCTTATGTACTTTGTAGTGTAGCAAGTGGGGAAAACTTTAAAACCATTAATCAGTTGAATGCTCAGAGGTGTTGAGCAGTTTTCCATAACAGCAACTCTGAGAGTAGTGGCATGCACGGTTTCCATAGTAACAGCTAATTCATAGTGGCTTGTAGGGCGGACACGCCACCTCACGCCGTGTGTAATTGTTGATGTAATGTAGTCTTCTGGTACAAGATGCATTTATGTCTTAGCATTTTTGGAATGAGTCTCCAGTGTCTGTACTTTTGAAACAGTCAGAAGTAAAGCCGTAAATTTATTTTTTCAGACACAGAACAATATTCAGAACGCAGGGCCGCGCAGTTTCTCTGTAATATGACAAGTTGTATCTTTTAGTCTTATTATGTCAAAAGAGAAAATACAGGCTGATGACTGTTTATAGCTGTGATGACATGTTTTGTGGACATTCTATACCCTTAAATGTAACTATAAATGGATAAAAACTATTTCAGAAAAATTGGTAGCGTTGACGAGTTGATGTGGAATAAGAGGAAACGCCTTTTTACAGCATGCTGTTATTAGAATATAACTTCTGTGTCGGACTGCGTCGCACCACCACATCACTGATTATTTCCCTGTAACAGTACATGTTGTTTTATTCTTTTTTTTTTTTTTACATTTTTTTTAAATTTTATTTTATTTTTTTAAAGAACCCTTAAGCTTCCATGTTTTAGGTCAACGTGCCTGCATTTTTGTGAACGAGAGCTTTGCTGTAGTATTTTGTAAACGTAGCATCAGTTGTAGCTTACTTTACCTTTTTAAGAATGTTACGCAAGACTAGTGTTTACAGTTCTAACAAAGACTGGTATCATCGAGCGTTCTTTTCTGAGGAGGCAACAAAGTGCAACAAAATATAAATCAGGTTATATTGTTTATTAAAAGTACATTTTAAAAAATGTACAGAAATTGTAGAGTTTTTCATGTTGCGGATTTTCTTGAAACATGTTATTTTCCCCCATGTGCATGTTCTATTTAAAACAAAATCCAGCTTCCGTGGTTAGCTGGAGTCCGGGGTGTTCAGTCAGTGTTGGAATAAATCGGGACTATAGTATGGTTTGTTTTGTACAGGGACTGTGTTAAGAGGTTTGCGCGCTTGCAAAATCCTTTGCTTGGCGTGAATGTATAAAAATCCTCCATCCTTCTCACACTTTTCTCTTTCAGCATTGTTCTCAGGCTGTCTATCACAGCTCAGCTTATCCCCCCAAACACCTCTTATCATTCTGTTACAGATAATAGAGAGAAACACAGAGATGAAGGGAGAGAAAGTGGACACAGTGTGCTGTTTCATTAGGACCGTCCACATACAGTCCACTATTGTCCTCGATTTTATTTTTTCACTAGCTGTCGTCTCGTAAGTTATTGTTGAACGATGAATTGTTGGAATAGTTGGAATGCGGCTTTTGTGTCGCCCATTCGCTTTCACAATAATGACAGCTGGGTAAAAGCCTGTGTTACACTGGAGCAACGAGGATTGTGGGACCTGGAATACCAATCATAATAATGTAAGGACATGTAGTGTGTCCTGTGTGGTATGGATGTGTATGATGTGTGTGTGTGTGTGTGTGTGTGTGTGTGTGTGGTCTCAGGCACAGTGTCAGGAGGTGAGGAAGCGGAAGGAGCTGGAGTTGCAGATTCTGACCGAGCCGGTGCGAGGTTGGGAAGGGGAGGGCATTAAGACCTTGGGCACTGTCATTTACATATCTCAGGTCCTCATACAAAACCCTGGCAGCGAGGTGAGTCTGATTTGTCTCTGGATCAACAAGACGATAGCTTGAATTAAATTTGGTCAGCCAAACATGAACCTGATCATGTGACATCACTTCGAACCTTTTGTGTTTTGCTTTAGTGTAGAGGCTAGCATACTTTAAATCGCATTAGCTGTTAAGCTAACTAAGCATAGCTTCTCCAGCAGTAGCTCGCTGATCCAACATCAAGTCAACCATTTTACCCTGTATTCAAAAGTAGTGAGTCACGTTTGCATTCATGTATGATTATTAATTTGACCCCCTTTCAGGAGAAGAATGAGCGTTACCTCCTGCTCTTCCCCCATGTGCTGCTGGTGCTTTCTGCCAGCCCTCGGATGAGCTGCTTTATCTACCAGGTAACAACTACTTCTTCGTCGTCTTCTTCTTCTCCTCCTCCTCCTCCTCCTCCTCCTTCTCCTTCCTCTACTGCTTTTGGAAAGTTCCTGCAGAAGGCCATCTTATATTTTTGCTGATCCACAGGGGAAACTTCCTCTAACAGGGATGACTGTTAACAAGACTGAAGAAACAAGAAATGCTTTTGAAATATCTGGTGGGTGATCGATTGCATCATTACTAGTAGATAAGTAGACAAGTACACACTCATGGTTAATAATTCAGTACTGTAATATATGGAATGATGTATGTAGCTTAATATGTACTCATGTGTGTGTCCTCTGTAGGGAGCATGATTGACAGGATCCAGGTGATCTGCAATAACCCTCAGGATTTACAGGAGTGGGTGGAGCACCTTCATCGTCAGACCAAACGCACATCAACCAGCATTTCCAGTTTAAAACCATGCCATACGGTCAGCACACACATGCACGCACACACATACACATTCACAAAGTGGAAATTCCACATGGAGTAAACCTGGCAGTAAATAGATTTTATTAAAATTACCATTAAAAAACAAAAAAAACATAATCATTGACATGATGATTTCTGTAATTTATTGATGCAATCTGGTGAGGGAACAACAGGAACTAACACAACAATCTATTCATAAATTGTTTAGGAAAATGTGACGCATTATTCAATAATTAATAGTGATAGTAATAGTAATTGTAGTGTTGTTTTATTCCTCCCCCCAGCTCCCCTCTCACCCGCCCACCCCTTCGAGACACTCGGAGAGCCGAGGAGCCTACCACACCCTCCCTCACCCCTCCTCCCACTGCACCCCACACAGCACCTTGATGTGGGGACCTTTGGAGCCGCCCAAAACCCAGAAACCATGGAGCCTGAGCTGCCTGCGACCAGCACCACCACTAAAAGCATCAGCAGCTCTCTGTTATAAAGAGGTTTGGATACTGGATTGGTTGCTACATTGATGTTAGAGGTTAACATACACCTGTGTGCAGTTAAAGTCATGTGAGTTCAGTATACATCCAGAGTTGGTTAGAGAACATGCCTAAGCAAAAAGCCTCATTAAGACTAAGTAGCTATTAAAAAAGTTGGTTAGATAGATATCCCAAACTTTAAATGTCTTGCAGAGTGAGAAACATGGAGAGAATGTGACCGCTGTGATTCTGCTTAGAGGAGGATGTTTAACAAAAATTCACTGACCAGGTACGGTTGGAGAAGCAACCAAGGTTAAACCATTCTCAACATGATGCTACCACCACCATGCTTCACTGGAGGGATGATGGACAGTGTAGGACAAGAAGTTCATTATAGTGGGATGTTATTTTCCTTAAAATAAATTTGGTCACCTGTCCTGTAACCGTGTCTCGGTGATGTGACTAGAGCTAGAAATTGATTGGTCAAACTGATTAATTCCGATAATGGCTTTTCTACTGAACATTATAGCGCATCGGTGTTGAGTAGTGGTGTAGTGACTGGTAAAAAAATACTTTTTGCCCCCCAAATTTGCTGGATTTATCCAGCAAAAATTAATCATCCTTCCAAACACTGTTCTGTGTTTTAATAAAGATTCGGCACACTTTGTTCGAGCCTCCGTCTGCAACGTGACGGTCTTCTTGTGCATCATGCTCTTACTTTGCCCTGTGAGGTCATGCATATTTCGATGGCCGATGTGTGCATAATCTATACATGCTTAAATATTACATGGCATACAAATTCATAATGATTTCATGTATTGCTGAAATTGCTATGACGATGGATCTAGGTTTATTCCGATATCAGTTCATTCATTTACCTAGGCACATGCTCATACTAACCGTAATGCTTTGCTAGGATGTACTTGATGAGTACGATTGCTTTACTATTCTTTTGTCTTTGCACAGGATCTCAGCAAAAGCCCCAAGAGCAGGAAGAAGCTTCTGCACAAACGCAAAGAGAGGAAGCCCTCCGACGAGGAGTTTTCCATGAGGAAAAGTATGTAGATGCATGTCATATCGATGGCCCTTGCTTTAAGGTTTTTTTTTTTTTTTTTTTTTTTAACACTTTCATTATAATACATCATGTATGAACACTGTAATTTTGTGCACTTAATGTTTCACGTCCCATTTCCCATTCAGGCACTGCAGCCCTGGAGGAGGATGCTCAGATCCTGAAAGTAATAGAGGCGTACTGCACAAGTGCCAAGACAAGACAAACACTCAACTCAAGTAAGAGCATGCCTTACATGAGCTTGTTAAGCTCACAAGCTCAAGGTGTCTGACTTGATTCTTACAAATGTAATTGCTCATTTCTCCTGAATTAATTTATAACACATACAGGGTTGTGTTAATTGTTTTTTTTTTCTTGATAAAGCATGATCATAAATGCTACATGGTATGAAAATTTATGACAAATAAAAGTGGACAACGATAGTCATCACAGACCGTTTCATTGTAGTGAAACCCCAGTAGACATAATGAATGATGTCTTTTCAGTTGTTCAGCATTGTTGAGCACTTTTTCTCCCCCACATAGCCCACTTTACTGTCCCCTCCAAAAGTATTGGAAAAGTGACAATTTTCCACCACAATGGATTTGAAAAGAAGCCATCAGGATGGGACTGAAGTATAGACTTTCAGCATTAATTCAAGGGGTTTAACAAAATATTGCATTACTAAGGACTGCATATACTAAGATTAATTAATGAACAACACTTTGTACTTTGTATCCAGTAAATGTTGAGGAAAATCTGTGAGACAAGTTAGTTGCTGTTAACACTGTCTCTTGGTACGTCCACCACACAAGTACCTGTGAATGAGCTGGTACAAGGCATGTAATGATATATTGTGTGACGACAAAGAAATTATGATTCGAATCAAGAAAATAAAAAAAGAAACGCGATGATTATCAGGCTGCGTAATCTGTTTTTTATTGGCTGTAACTGCCTTGTTAAGACAGCAGAGGGTGCAATAACGTACAATAGAGGAAATGTACGTGACGACACCATAGGCGGAAGTAGCATAACTCAAGTGTGTATAAAATAAGCATAACTCAAACACTTGAAAGAACAGCTCTAAAATTGGAATGAGCTTTTGTGTGATTGACTGACTGCCTAAAACTAAAGTAAGCTTGCCAAAAACGAGTGCTCATAAAAGTTTAAGAAAAGGCCTTTGTTATAAACTTTTGTCAGTTTTAATAAATGGAATATTGCTAATAGGGTGTAATTTTTTTTACTCCAACCAAATGTTTTGTAAATAATTATTGCTGGTTATTAAGAAAATGAAACAAAAGTATTTTTTGTGTAAAAAGAGAAATATTTGAGTTGATAAAGAATAAGAAAGTAAATTTTCTTTACTTAATTTTTTTTTCTTAAATAAATTCATAGCGAGCCCAATATTTTGAATTGGGTGAATTGTTACGTGCTTAGCTGATACTACAGAATCAATAACACAGAAGAACAAGTGCATTAATAACACACTGATTTGCCTTGTAGTCAACACTGTTGTCAGACCTGCTGGTACAGAAATTAATCAATACCTTCTGACCAATCAGATTCAAGAATCCATCAGCAACTGTAGTATAAAGTACTTTAATGATGCCTGATGATGATGATGATGATGACCCTGAGGACTTACTCGCCCACAAGCTGGACTCTTCTCAGTGGAGCTTGTGTTTATTGGCAGTTGTCATAAATGGACATTTGTGCTGTCCTTGAATTACAGGATGCATTAGACTGGGTTTATTGTGCAGATTCCTGGAACAACACTGCAATGCTTTTCTCACAGTATCAGTTTGACGTGACTGCTGTGAGGAATAATGACATCTTAGTCACCAAACTATTTCTGCTATCTCAATGTCATTTGTGGCACAACATGTTTGGTCCAAAGGAAGTCAGTGTTGTGCTTCATCTGGTAATATTTCCACTAAGCTTGCCTTGTCTCTTGCACTAATTATTATTTAGTGACTGTTTTTAAGGGATTCTGCTCTTCTTTATAACACTTCCTCAAATAACCACTTTCTCTGTTTTCTGTCCCCTTTTTCCCCCCTCATTCGCTTCCTTCTCCTGTTTTTCTGTGCACCATTGCTTGCACTTTCATAAATGTCTCATTGTTTGTATTTGATTTGAACATGCTCTCATTTCAATGTTAAAATAAATTGTTTTGGCTCACCATAACATGATCTTTGCTTCTTGGTTGGTTTGCGCCACCCCTAAATCCTCCCCTCACTTCCATTTGATTGGTTTGATCTTTTGACCCGCCCCAATTCCATTAGCATGGCAGGGCACTGATTTGATGCATAATCACGTGCTGGCTGACGTCAGCCAGTCGCATGTGGAGGCGGCAGGTTGCCGTGCCAGTATCTTGCGCCTGGAACTATCGTCCGACCAATCAGAAGACTCGGACTATGACAGTGTATGGACAACCCATAGTTACAGGATGGGTTCCACCTCTCGTAAGGGCTACTGCAAATAAACACGCTTTGACAATTAGAGTATTCCACCTCCTTCGTTGTGAACGCTCCTGTACTGTGTTTTGGTTTTTTTTTTTTTGTTTGTTTGTTTTTTCCAGTTTCTCTGTTGACTAGCTGCCTATTGCATTGCCTTTCTTTTTGTATTCCAGTTTATTTGAATATTGCACTTTTTTCCGTGTTTGTGTATAGTTTGAATATATAGTTGGGTCACGTTTCTAGCTGTTCATATGCAAAGCTCTAGTCACTTTCATAAAATGTGCCGAAATATGTCAGCTTCAGAGTTATAAAATGTTGGGCTTTAAGCATTTGTGTGTTTATTTTTATTTTTTTATTTTTTTTTATTTTTTGGAAACATCATTGATGTTAGCCAGTGGAATCAAACTTATTGGATTAATAAGTATTATTTACTAATTTTATGTGCTTATTTTAATGTAATTTGAAATATAATTGCATGTCTGATGTAACATTTTTGTTCATCTTCTTAAGCATTGTCACCTCCAACAGCAGTAAGTTAATAATCATTATCCAGATGACGTCCTCCAACTGTGAAATTTTAAACCTCAGATCTATTTTTTTTCCTGAACAGGTTCAAGGAAGGATTCAGGGCTGCATATGCTTTTCCCTGAAGAAGAGAAGATGATTGTCGAAGTTAAGAGTAATGGTCAGACAGTGATTGAAGAAAGGTAGGAATAGTATGTAAAGTAACTCTAAAATAAAATCACAAATACAATAAAATGTGTTTTTATGATTACATCCATTCAGTGATCTTCATTTTCAAAGTCTGAAAATAATCACTGGAGAGAAACCAGGCTCGCTGAAAATCCCAACTAGTATTGAGCATCTTACAGGGAACTATTATTGTATCATAAAATGTAAGAGCCAATCAGATTCTTATGTCAATACAATCCAGTTTATCAGGGGGTGGGCGTGGGCTCATTAAAGTTTTTGCCATTTTATGTTATATAATGTCTTCCATTTTTTGCACTTCCATTTCAAGCAATTTTATATTTAATATAAAAGCATGTTTTCTGTGACTGGAGTACTGTTTGTGTTTTAATTATTGCTCCGTATTGTATTCACTTTCATCAGGAGTTTGGTGGACACTGTTTATGCACTGAGGGATGAAATTCAGGAACTCAAACAGGTGCATATTTTGTTTTATGCTGAAACATTTTACAGTGGATGAAATTTCAAGATGGTTGTTTAATAGGAAATCATACACATCACCTTACAGTTCTTTACAAGTCATGGACAATTACATTTTATTGTCAGGCATGGAAGAGATTTGGAAAATGATACAATATGTGCTAGGTTTTTGAAAAGTCATCCACACATGAATGATGCATTATAAAGAAGCCAATTTTGGTTTACTGGTGTAAAGGACGGATGTGCTGGACAGTAGCTGGACATTTGGACTCAAATGTCATATTTGCAGCATTGCAACTAATAGAAAGATATATATATATATATATATATATATATATATATAGAGTTAATGCTGTGATGAAAAGGCCATTTTAGTTTGGGAATACTTCACATAGACTTGAGGCATACGGATTCACACAGACATAAACTTTATTTTACAAAGAATGTTCATTACAGTGTTTATGAATTCATCAAGAGTCTGTCAAACAGGAAACATAAAATATGTGATGCATTTCAAATGGCTAGAATATTTGGACAAAATGCACGAATATTCCAACCATTTAGCAAACACTGCTGAGCTTGAATTGCTTGTGAATAGGTCTGATGCCATAACATGGCATTTTCATTTTCTTTCTCCAGGATAACAAGAGGATGAAGAGCAGCTTGGAGGAGGAGCAGAAAGCAAGGAAAGAGCTGGAGAAGATCGTCAGGAGAGTATTAAAGAACATGAACGACCCTGCATGGGATGAAACAAATCTGTAAAGTTCAGTGAAGATTGTTATGCATGCGGTCCATGCCGGCACGGACGGAGGATTAAAAAAAATAAATAAATAAATAAAAAACACTGTAAAACTGACAACAGCATGATGCAGCTGAAGAACTAGATATTACTTTGGACCAAGAAAGCCTTTTCAGCTGAGCATAGAGTCGAAGGTAATGGAGATGCTAACAGGCTGGTAAAGGCTCGTTAAGTTTGCCAGTGCCAAATTTGCTGGTCTTTGCCAAATAGCCTTTGAACTGCAAGAATAAATCAAGGAACAAATACTGAAATAAGTGGCCAAATACAGTTTATGGGTTTGCCTTAATTTTTAAAACATTTTAAGAAAAGTATACTAATATATAATTATTGTTAAATGAGTTTCCCTGTCTTAGAAAAAAGGTTTCCTATTCACTTCTGTCATTGCCATCACATCCTTCCTGTACTTTCACTGACAACACGTAGCAGCACGTACCGTTTTTGCAAATAATCCGATGTCACGTGGTTCTCAGATTGACCGTAACCTGGGAGTCTCAGGGAGTCCTTCAGTAAAGAAAATCTTTCCGTCAGGATATTCTTAGTAATCTGTAGCAACACTGTGAAAAAGCAGATGCATTTCCAACACAGCAGGTACAGTACTGTAAACATTCAGAGGAAACTGATTTTTCTAAAACCTTTTTTTTATTTGGGGGGGTTAAATGACCTTTACTTTCTTTCTTTCTGGTCAGCTTATACTCTAGCACCAGCTAAGCATTTTGACTGTTTTTTTTGGCTGTTGTTTATTTTTCCTTACACTGTTTAAGGTGATATTTTTAATTGGTTGGCTTTCTGGTAAGGAATTTGTACACAAAAAAAAAAAAAAGATCAGGCTATACTTCAGAAATGCAGACGTGCCTTTTTTTTCTTTTTTTGGAAATTCCATTTCTCCGTGGCATTTTCTCTGCAATTCGAAGACCAATTTAAAGACGAATACATATGCAACTGATATTTTTAATATGCAGCGCTACTAACTGACAATTCAACATTGTTACATGTCGTATGTCTAATTTATGTATTTAAATGAAATGAAAATGCCTACTGCAAACATTGTTCCATCGTCTATGTACCATTTACACTAGGAATATTTCTATTAATTGCGTCCTAATGTGCTTAATTTCTTGGCTTCCTCTACGTTTCTATTCATTCTGTTCTGCTCTTTCTATGACTTCTTTAATCTATATGATAAATTATGTGAATTTAAATAAAACATTGCCTATTTATCCTTTAATAGCTCTCCGGCCTGGACATTGGTGTTCCAGAAAAGTTCCTCCCTCTAAAGACATTGCAACAACCAAATGGGATCATTATGTAACATCATGATCCAGAAAGTGTTCTTGGCCCATGCTTTTGTTGCACACGAGCAGTAGCACAGCTGACTCCTGGTTAAGAAACCCAGAAATGCTTTGTTGATTGAATTTGTAGAATTAGTGCAGTGAGCAACTGAACCCGCAATTTAGCTTTAGTCAGTAAGGTAGCTAAATAAAATCAGAGAGATGCTGAAAGTAAGTAGAATATATAAGGAATAAATCCAATCCTTCTTGCCGTGTTCGAGATTGAACAGCCTGCTCATCTTACTTATTTAACCAAGTATCCAAAACATCTAAAGTAAAGTTGGTTTTTGTCGATTCTGTCCATAATTTACCTTCTAGAATGGAAACCTTTTCCTTTCACACTACTGTAATTATTATATCATTTATGGACGCTTGGCTTACCTTTCGTTAGATCACATTCTCTGACTGTTCAGAGCCTGTAGCATCAATAGCATCGACATCAATAAATCATAGACTGCTTTGGAATCAGATTTGAATAAATGTACAGTGGGGATGATGAGCTGAGATCAGCAGTTCTGGCTGCTTTGTATAGGTGGTGTTCTGTTCCAAACCCCATTTTGTCACATGAACCAAGAATATTGGCTTGGTGTAAGCCGTCCTGAAGCACTTCTTGTTAATTCCTCTATTGTTGCTTCGCTAGGCATTGTGTGTGGCTAATCCAGATTCGAGGTGGAAACTGTGGAGCCAAGATGATTTGCATGTGGATTTCAGATTGGAAGAATCCATACACACACACGGACTGGCCAGCAAATGCAGGAGGGCATTGATGTGATTTGGGAGCAGCATGTTATCTGATGTTGACTTGGATTCAGCAGTCTATATTTTGTTCTGCTGATTTTTTTTTTTCTTCTTTCCATTCTTTCGTAGCTTATATTAGTCTGTATATGGCTGGATCACTGTAGTGATCATCTCACGCCCAGTGAGCCTGGAAGTATACCCTAGATGGGACTTAAGTCCATGGCATGGAAGCAAGGACACACATCCTTGGGGTAATTTAGAGTAGGCATGTTTTTGAGAAGTGGGAAGGAACCAGAGAGCCCAGGGAAAACCCATGTGGCCATGGGGAGAACGTGCAAAACTCCACTTTGACAGTAACCCTAAGCTCAGGATATGAACTATAGTTATCTGTTTATCTTATTATTTAACTCTCTCAATTTACCATGCAATCAGTAATGCTTTTATTTAAAGAATGGATTGTCCCAGGACGCATTCTGCACTGGAATGTTTAATACATTAATAATCCATTTTTCTTTATTCACCTGCAATTGCTATTTTTTTGTATTTGCATTGGTTTCTATGTTTTCCCAGTTGCAGGTGTTTGTGTGTTGGTGTGAAATGTGAAAAGATGTGTTTTCCCTCAAACGGCTACATCCACCTTCTGTCTATTATAACAAACAATGAGCAGAATCAAAAGATTCAAAAGACACGCGATCCTCAGGGATAGCGAGCCATTGTGCGAGATTTTAATCGCTGGCTATGGCCCAGGCGGGAAGAAGGCAGGTTCTTTTTGTATGGGCACTGAGGCGATGGTGACATTTGGTGGAGAGAATGACGTTCTGAAGACATTTACATGAGGACAAAGCCTGTGGCGGCGAAGGAAAACAAGAAAGTGAAAGAAAATGTTAGCTGTCACTTAATTGGGCCTGGCTAGGTGGCTTCAGCTGCAGGTAGACACTGTGTGAGATGAGTAAAGATTAATGGCGGTTTTCCTTTTCAGAAACTCCTTTAAAGCCAGAATGGGATGCAGGTGTACAAAAGAGGTTTAACCACAGAACCATGAATACATGCTTCACTTCTTAACATCAGGGTTACTGTTTTTGATGAAATGTTTAAGATGACATGACAGCGTGCATCTGACCTGGAAACAGTTCTGATTGGAGTACCTTATATTTAAAGCACAGACGAAATGATCCTAAAGCTGTCTGTAACTTCAAAGAGAAATTGTTTCTTTATTCCCTTCACAATAGCAGCGTTTGGTCAAAGCCGGCCTGCCGATAGCTTAGTTCCTATTCATAAGCATACAGAATGAACGACAACAGCCTATTCACTCTTTCTCTCTCCCCGTACGCATATACACCTGAGGATTTGGGATGTATATACCATGCCTTTATTGCGGTGACAAGTCAATTTCATTCTTTTTATGGATGCTGGCTGGCCCTCATTGACTCACAATGGGAAGCATGTAATTTTGCAGATGTTGGTGAAAAGCTCAAATGTCAGCCTCTTTTCAGACGGCCGCTGCTGCCTTTGCCCACGAATGAATAATGTATCATTCACCTTTGTCTAGAGTTTAATATTCGTACATGAGTACAAAGGCGCATAAAAAAACATGCAGAAAGAGCGTCTTAATTTATCGTCGAGCCTCTGCGATAAGGGCGAACTCCATGGTCGGGTTTCCTTAACAAGAAAGTGAAGGAGGAGGTTTTAGTGTCCTATACTTCTGTCTGTGTTGAGATGAGAACAAAAGGGAATTCTGCTTGACTGATAACCTCCGGGTCAAAAGAACTACTGTTCATGGCTGAAGTTGAGGAAAAGAGGACAAAGGAGCAGAATCTACACCTACACCTCTGTTGCTACCTTGCTGTACTCTCTCCATTTTTCTCCATTCTTCCAGTTCTGACTGGATTTTTGAAATGTAACAAAGTATACTTTGGTAGAGCGTTGACTTGACTGATGATTCATTTATTCATTCATCTTTATTAACTGCTGTATCCTGAGTAATATGCTTTAATGATTGTTGCAGATGTACAAGCAAAACGACCCTTGCAGGCCCTTGAGTAAGTAAGGCCAGCCTAAATCAGCTGCAAGGACACGTGCCTCACTGGATGCTTAATACATACACTCATGGAGCATTTTATTAAGAACACCTGTACACCTGACTCATTCATACAATTATCTAAACAACCAATCATGTAGCAGCAGTGCAATGCATGAAATCATGCAGATTCAGGCCAGCAGCTTTGCTTAATGTTCACATCAACAATCAGAAGGGGGGAAATGTGATCTCAGTGATTTTGATCATGCCTTGATTATTGGTACCAGACTGGATGGTTTGAGTTGTTCTATAACTGCTGATCTCCTGGGATTTTCATACACAACAGTATCTGGAGTTTTCTTAAAATTGTGTAATAAAGAAAAACCATTCCATTAGTGGCAGTTCAGAAACACCTATGAGAATGGCCAGACTGGTTCGAGCTGACAGAAAGGCTATAGTAACTCAGATAACCGCTCTGTACAATTGTGGTGAGAAGAAAAGCATCCTAGAATGCACAACATGTCAAACCTTGAGGAGGATGGGCTACAACTGCAGAAGACCACGTCGGGTTCCACTTCTGTCAGCCAAGAACGGAAAGCTGAGGCTGCAGTGGACATGGGCTCACCAAAACTGGTCAGATGAAATCTGGAAAAATGTAGCCTGGTCTGATGAGTCTTTTCAGAATCAGAATATCTTTATTGTCATTGTAACAGGTACAACGAAATTAGGTGAGGTCCCTGTGGTGTAAGAGAATATTGATTAGAATAAGAATAATTAAAAAAAAAAGATAAAAAATAAAAATAGAAGAATATATATATAAATGTATGCTTATATATAACTATGATTCACAAAGAAATCAAATCTTGATTTCTGCTGAGGCATAGTGATGGTAGGGTCAGAATTTGGTGCAAACGGCATGAATCCTTGAGCCCAACCTGCCTTGTGCGAACAGTCCAGGCTGGTGGAGGTGGTGTTATGTTGTGGGGAATGCATGACACAATCATGGTAACATGGACCAGAATCTCAAAGGAATGTTTCTTACATCTTGTGGAGATTGTGCTGTGAAGAACTGAGGTTATTTTGAGTGCAAAGGGCAGGAGAATTCACCCTGGTTGAGTTACCAGTCCATCACTGTTCACCAGGAATCCACTCATTTACACCTACGGACAACTTATTAAAGCCAATCTGCCTACTAGCGTATATCTGGACAGTGGAAAGAAACTGGTGAACCTGGACAGGACAAAACCCATGCGAACGCAGGGAGAACACATCATTCAGTATTAATTTTGTTCAGTAAGTTTTATTCATTTTATTAAATATTTTTTTCATTAAAAAATTTTTTACTTAGGACTGTCTTGAATATTGGCCCAATGCAGAAGGTTTCCTGGGAAAATTTAAAATAAAAGCATTTGTGATTACCTTCAATCAACATAACTTTAGTTCACATCCTGAGCTCAGGTTACTGTCTGTGAGGAGTTACACATGTTTTATATCCACCTGGAAGTTTGAATCTTCTGGGTTCTCTGGTGTCCTCTATTCAGGGCATGTTCCTACCTCGGTTTTTATACTAAGCATTTAAATGACCAACATTACTTAATAATTAATGTGAATAGGGAGAGTTCTTAGTAGACAGCACTGTAATTATCTATATCTATCCATCCATTATCTATACTGCCGTTCCATCAGGGTTGCAGGGAAGCTGGAGTCAATCCCAGCTGACTTCAGGCAAAAGGTGGGGGACACCCTTGGCAGGTTGCCAATCCATTGCAGGGATAACACAGAAAAATTAACTAGCCAGAGTAGTACGCAAATAATGAAAGAACACGCAAACCACACCGAAAGGCCCCGGGTCAAAACCAGAACCTTCTTGCATTGCTGTGCCAGTGCTAACCACTGCACCACCGTGCTTCCCAGTTTAATACACGTGAAGCCATATGAATTTATAATGCACATCGTGAAACAAACGTCATTTGGCCATACAGGTTCCTCCTTTACAAAATCAGGAGCATCCAGACATTTCTTTCCACAGAGGCACTTGTTCAGTCCTTTGTCATCTCAAGATTGGACTACTGGAACTCACTCCTGGTAGGTGTTCCCCAGTATGCCATCTGACCCTTGCAACTGATCCAGAATGCAGCTACATGACTTGTTTTCTCCCAGATTCTTCCACCTCACCCTATTGCTGTTTTCCATCTACTTGTAGTTGCCTGCACCAGATTTAAAACACAGAAGGCAAAGCCATAATGACTCCACATACCTGAAGACACTGCACCAAGATGCCTTTGAGCCTTAAACAACTGAGTCACGGAGTCTTCAAACCGAGACTAAAGACTACCTCTTTACCAGAGATTTAAACAAACTGCAATTACTTTTACTGGTATTTGTTGCTCAATTAAATAATTGTACTCATCACAGGGTATTATCTTGGTAGCACCCTCATACCCTGTCCTGTTTGTGCATAAGGATGAGTGTTAATGCATACTATGTAGCACTTCTATTGCTTTGGGGAAGGACATCTTCCAGATACTCTTAAATATAAATGATGAAGTAGCAAAAGGAAAATTATTATGTGCTCAATCATTGTGATACATAATAGTGACTTTAAAATAAAGAGAAAAAAAATACATATGTTTAGTTATTTGTTATATAATGAAGCACTCATACATGGACCTGATTATTCAGTTCAACACTCAAAGCCTTATAAATCCATTATTTTCCCAGCAGGAGCTGTTTGTCATGAAGGAAACCAACAGATTGCTTTTTCTTGATCTTTGAACACAGACGAAGGAGAAAACCTGACACTAGAAGTGGTTGTGTTAGGTGTTGGGTGTTTAGGGTTTTGTCTAGCTGTTTATGTTTCTCACCAGAAACTTTGTTATCCAGATTTCATAGCAGTTCAGATTACCACCTGGATCTATCTCTTTTCCTGTTCATACTCCCTCTTCCCAGACTTTAAGTCCCAATAGCACGAACATAAAAACTTACCCTGTCCATAGTTCTCCATCATCAATCCCTTCCTTACTGTTACTCAGTAGACCACATTCACTTTTAATGCACAGTTTTATAATCGCTTGCACAGCAGACAGAATGCAGGGTAAGAGACAAAATAGACTGCATTGTATTCCACTGAAAGCCAGAGAGACCTGGCTGCCATCGATAGGCCATGTTCTCAATGGCCGCAAGTCACCACGGACAGTTAACAAAAGCGACCGGCAGCATAATTGTAGTGCTCTGAAACCATTAAGGTGGCTTTATTATTTATTTTTTTCACTAGACAGGATCAATCAGGTGTATACACCCCCCACGCACAGGTCTCCTACACACCATCCCCTACTGCTCACACCCCACTGAGCCCATGTGCTCCATGCCAGGCTCCATTCCTCTCCACTCTATGGCCTGCCATCATTTAGATTTCACTTGCATTGTGTTGCAAGGCTGCAAACAGTCTGCTCTTTCTTTCTCTCCCTCCACTATCCTGTCATTAATTTCTAGCCTTTTCAGTTTTACAAAAAAGATGAAAAGGAAGAAAACAAGAGTGAGCGCTGACTGTGTGCTCTCTTTAGCTATGTTTACTGGGCAAAATAGCACTGCAGTCATTTTCTCTCTCTCTCTCTCTCTCTCTCTCTCTCATTGGTGGTTTACTCTAAAAAGTCTTTTCCTGTTTGTGTATTGAAAGGAAAGCAATAAAAGCCTTTCAATAGGCGTGTATAAAAAGGAGAGAGAGAGGGAGAGAAAGAAAAGAGAAAATAGAAAAGAGCCTTCAGGGGGTTGGCCAAAGGGCTTCTATTCTTCGGCTGGTAATCAAATTGAAGCTGAAATGAAATGGGGGATTCTTATGAAAATGGCTTTTGTTGACTAAGATGCCTGGTAATTCATATACAATACACATCCTTTTGTACTGGTAATAATTTATTCATGCTTTCAGGGAAGCGCAGAGGTAGAGACGACCATGCAACCAGAGCATGGCTGGGATGAGGTGGATAAAAGGCAACACGATGACTGATTTGCTCATTTGCTCTTGCGTCTCCACTCCCTGTCATTCTCTCTCACTATCTCTATCTAGCTTTATCTTTGTTCTTCTCTGATTGAATGATCTAGCTTCTCCAAACTTCTGAACTCCCACATATCTGTCTTCACTCTGGACCTTTCAGGAATAAGGAGGAACCTGAGGTACCTGTGAGTCCGGCGCATACTCCATGCAAATGTTGCTGGGAGAGGAAGATCTCAGGATGAAGGGAGAGAGGGAGGGAGAGAGACAGGAGAGAAGGCGGGAACATGTGGGAGGGAGCTTCTCACATGGACACTGGATGCTGTCAAGCCAGAGGCAGAGAAGCCGTTCCGTCTCTTTCTGTCGCATACACACACTCACTGCGACTTCCAGGAGCCTTTTGAGAGTTTTATCAGCTGTGATGGAGGGGAAAGTAGAGGAAACTCTCGTGGACTTTACCTGCATAAAGGCAGAGGACAGATGTTCATAAAAACAAAGCAGGATGAAAAGTGAGTACCATGTGTTACTGTGACAGCTGTGTGGTGAATCTGGGGAACTTATGGCTCTATGAGACGAGGCTTGAAAGTTGAAATGGCTAATATAGATGCTTATGAACTGTATGTGCTGGAAGTGTATTATGTTAAAAGATGACTTAGTATGTATTTATGACAATGTGTAAATTTGCAAAAGGAAAAAAGATGATAATATGGTTTGATGGTAGCAAAATCTTTTATTGTTATTGTAAATTGAAGTGTCTATACGATGTCGTGATAGAGCCGGTAATTATTTTTGATAAGACTTCTTTTTTCTTTATTTGAATGAAAAATGATATGAAAATGAAAATCCAGTGCTCACAAGGCACCATTACACGATCTTTTTTATCGCTGCCAGTTTGAAGTTGTTCCCTTTCCTACATTAGGTTATAACTCAAGGTGCAACACGGAGTCCTCACTTCTCACTGACAGCACGATACGCAACATGTTAGAGTGAGTTATAGAAAATCAACTCATACAATATCAGCTCCTCTATGAGATCATTTTTACACTGAAGAAAAACAAAACAAAACAACATGATCCTATATCAGGATTTGATGCTGTAGTGTAGGTTAGACACCATATAATTCAGCAGCTGAAAAAAAAAAAAAAACATTAAACATTCCATATTGTTCCTAATTTGTATTGGAGGCGTTTTCCATTAAACATTTTCTCCATGAGGAACACTTCTGAAGGTGTTAACAGATCCAAAATATATTGAGTGCATAAGTAACTTGCATCATTGCATCCATCCATTCATGCATTGTCCATACCGCTTCTCCGTTAAGGGTCACTGAGAAGCTGGAGCCAGTCCCAGCTGACTTCGTGTGTGAGGTGGTGTACACCATGTGCAGGTCGCCAACCTATCGCAGAGAGCTAACACACAGAGACGAACAACCATTCATACTTACCTTCACACTTATGGCCAATTTAGAGTAACCAATTGACCTAATTTGCATGGCTGTAGGAGGAAACCGGAACACCTGGAGGAAACCCACGCAGGCACCCGGAGAACATGCAAACTCCACCCAGAAAGGCAGAAGGGTTAGAACCCACAACTTGTTTGCTGTGAGGTGATGCACCATCTGCACCATCATGCTGCTCCATCATAGCATCTTTATGGAATATTCTCCAGTTACAAAACTATAAATATCAGTAATTTTGCACTTTCCTTGCACTCACCACAAGTGCAGCAGAAGTCCATTTGGTACACAAATTCCTATAAAACGACAACCTACCAAAAGGTAACCATTTGGACTTCTCTTGTTTAAAACATAGCAAGGATTGATCATAGGACCAAATACATTGCATCAATATCCTTTAGAAAGCAGTAGAACTCGCCAAGAAGCAGTCTGAACCATTAATTTATTTCATGATTGTTTTATGCCAAATAATAATGAAAAAATTATATTTTAAAGCATCCTTCACTTACTTCAGGAGAATCAGCAGGTTTCACTGGATTACTCCTACAACAGAAGTTCAGCTCTGACCCTCTCACTACATAAGCAACCTGTCATGACACTAAATCTGTTTCCAGGGACTGAAGTCTACCTCAGCTGACGAAGAATAATATTTGGCCAAGGCTTTAGAATTTGGCCCTCCTGATAGTCATATTGACTTTTACTTTGTTAGAAGCCAAGAGGAATAGAACAGTATATTGATTTCAAAGCTGCTTCTCTTTCTTCTATTTTCTAATAGGATCAGTGATTGTAAGGTGGTACAGTGAAGTGGGCATGCAGAGAATAGAATAGAATAAGAATGAAAAGAGGGAAGAAAAATGGGAGCAAAGATGAGAGAAATTAAAGTAGCTCAGGGAGTGTAATCTCTTACGCATGAGAACCTGGGATGTATTGTTATTTCTCTTACAATATTATATTACATTATATGATATTATATATGATATTACATTATATGATATACAATATTTTTCCCCTTCCACATACATTGACTGTTCATGGCTGGACATTCCAAATATACAATAACTGCAACTGTCCAACTCATAATTACTCGTAGTGGTCTAAAATGAAACACCATCTGTGACAGTGGATTAACCACTAATCAAGACACCACAGGAATAAATAAGTCTAACATTTATTATCTATTAAAGTTACGCACAACTATTAAAACTCATCCAGCATTAATGAGTGGAGGAATTATTAACTATTTACAAATACAGGTGTGCATTAAGGGCTGCAAGGTGTGGCTTTTACTGCATCACAGTTCCATGCTCCCCGGTATGATGTAACTGGGTTTCCTTTGAGGTCTCTGGTTTCCACCCTTTTCCCAAAAACATGCTGGTGGACTGTTGACTCTAAATTGTGTCTAGATGTGAGTGAGTGTGTGAAAGGGTGTGTGAGTATGCCCTGCAGTGGACTGGTGTCCCATCCTTGCTTACAGTGTTCCCGGAATAGGCTCTGAATCCTCCACGGCCCTGACCAGGATAAAGCGATTAATGAAAATGAATGAAGGCATGAATGAATGAATGAAAGTGTGCATTAGGTTACAGGTACCGTTTACCAAACTTGGTTGCTCCTCAAGCCATGACACATTTTGAGTAGAATCTACATGTGGTCAAAATTAATAAATATTTTAGGCAGGACCCTCCTCAGTCATCCCAAAATTTTAGTTTTGGACAAGGACTAGTAGAATGGAGTTCAGAGATGTTCTGATGCTACAGTACCACGTCAGGCTGCTGCCCCCTTCTGGCAAGTGTGATTGAGGCAGATATCTGAAGAACCTCAGTTCTACAGAGTTTAATATTTTTCCTGCTCACACACCAACTCATTCACTGGGAATGAGCTGATTAGTTGAATCAGATGTGTTGGGAAATAAACTCTATAATGTTCAGGACAGGGTACAGGGTACTTCAGCAGCACGGTTGGGAATCTGTGGCGTAGAATAACTTCTTCTGAATCTCTCCAGGTATTCAGAATGGTACCCTATTCCCTATTTCTACAAATACAATGTATTTTTTGAAGTGAATGGAATTTCATGTTAAAACTCTCCGAATAATGTTACATGTAGTGAACAGAGTGAGGTTTAGGGCATTGAGCTCCTTTGTGGAGTAACCAGATGCTGCACAGATACTGTTTTTCCTATTTTAGCTTAAGTGTTAAGTGCTTTGAGATAGCCTAAATGCAAAGGCTCCATTTTATCACATAGTGCAAGTCACCCTGATGATCAGCAGGGGGCAGTGTTGAATCACAAAACAGTCTGAATAAACGAAGAAGTGCGGTGTTCTAATCGAACATCGATTTTGTAGGAGGTTAGTATAAAATAAAAACGTTTACTGTTCTTTATACTGGTACTTTTCAAACAATGTTGATGGTTCAGTGAAATAACGTGAAAATACAGGTACTATTAAAGCTACAAGGGCTTCTCAGGTAAACTTTTTTTGCAGCCAGTTTAAAAATGAACAAATAAATAAAGTATTATTTACCCTCACAGTACAGATTTAAACCGTATTATTAAATTTTTGTTTAGTATCCCCAGAAGTTCCCCCAAAGGCCCATGGTTTAAAAATGCTTTTCCTTGTACCAGTTATCTTTGGGATTTCTCTATTCACAAATTGCACAAGAACATGATTTTTTTCCCTTTTGCCATATTTAGCACCTGTAGATGGTTACTTTAATTATTCCACGCTATTAAGTCAATCTCAAACTGTTCAAACATCAATTAGACGCTCATTTTCAATTTCACAAAGCTGTAGCTGTCACTGTTTTAAGTGAGCACTTTTACTGTTTGGCCAGCAGAGGGCGGTGGCGCTCCATCAGAAATCAGATTAAACAAAAGGAGCGTAGAGGTATTGCACAATACCTGTTATAATAATAATAATAATAATAATAATAATAATAATAATAATAATAATATTAAAAAAACCTTAGCCACAGTTGTTAGTTTTTGGTACACATTATTATTATTATTATTATTATTATTATTATTATTATTATTATTATTATTATTATTATAAACAGTAGTAGTAGTAGTAGTAATTGATCTTCATTAATTGCTTTATCCTGGTCAGGGTTGAGGTGGATCCAGAGTCACACACAGGAACAGGAATGGGACACCAGGCCATCTCAAAATGCACACTCCCATTCACACACTCATTACACACCTTATTGTAACCAGTTCAACTACTGGAATGCTTTTGGGAGGTGGGAGGAAACTGAAACACCTGGAGAAAACCTACATGAAATGGAGAATAATGCAAAACTCCACAGAGTAACGCTCTCCTGATTGATTTATTTATTCAATATGCAATCTTATGACTCCTCGTAGTATTGCTTGAAACCTTCCTGGTACCTGGCAAAACCTATACAAGGAAACCTAGCATGACCTCTGATTGCCTCCAGGTCAGAATCATTACACGCCATAATGAGCTACAATCATCAGGACACATTGCACATGTAATGTCCTGCTCCATCATCAGTACAAAGGACCAGTAAGATGAGATGAACCCAGATTTCTAGTTATGTCTGAAACTCACCCCAAAGAGCAAGCAATTTCCAAACCTTAACAGTTTGTAAAGGATTTTTACATTAAAGGTGCAGTCTGTAATTTTGAAAAACATTTCTACACTTCTGATAATCACATCATTTCAAAGATACCTTGGCAAGACTGTGGAGTGCTAATTTGCAACCATGCAACAAATATGCTGGTGTCTTGTTTCAGGTTTCTGTAAACATTTTACAGCCCAGAAATGAGCTCAGCCATCAACCGTAACAGAGAACAGGAATCGATTGGTGTCTAAAATGAATACTAAAATTGATACTGTGAATAATTTCTTGGGATCATCACCCAACATGTCTGTTCCTGGTTTTAAGTATTTCAGCTGCTCAAGTTCTCAGTGTCATTGTAAGCTTTTAGCCATTGGTTATACAGTTCATATAAAAAGTATACACTGAAGTTAAAGACTAAGATAAATCATGTCAGAACATTTTTCACCCTCAGTGTGAAATTACAATATATAAAAATTTTATGAAAAACAATAGGAAAAAAAAACAGGTTACAACAACCTGGTTGCATAAGTAAGCACCCCCTAAACTAACACCTTGTTGAAGCACATTTTGATTTATTCCACCACTCAGTGTTTTTGGGAAAGAGTTTAGCTTGACTTAGCAATATCCTCCCACTGTTGCTTCCAAAAACATTCTACAGCCGTCAGGTTGTGAGGGCGTTTCCTGTGCACAGCCCGTCTCAGGTCGCCCCACAGATTTTTAGTTGGGTTCAGGTCTGGGCTCTGGCTCAGACATTCAAACATATTGACCTTCTTTTGGTTAAGCCGATCCTTTGTTGATTTGCATGTGTACTCTGGGTCATTGTTGTGCTGAAAGTTGAAATTCTTTTTCACCTTCAGCTTACTAGCAGACCCCTGCAAGTTTTGCACTAGAACTGACTGGTATTTGTAGCTTTTCAATATTCCCTCCACCTTGATAAAAGCCCCAGTTCTGGCAGAAGAAAAGCAGCCGTAAAGCATGATGCTGCCACCACCGTGCTTCACTTTGGATATGGTGTTCTTTTGGTGATGTGCTTTTTGTGCCAAACATCTTTTGGAATTATTATAGCTTTTGGAATTGTTCTCATCAAGACATAACACACTTTGCTACAAGTAGTTTGGGGTGATTTAGTCAGACGTGGATATTGTTTGTTTGAAAGGGCTTCTGCTTAAAGCCACCCTACCCCACAGCCCAGACATGCGAAGAATATAAGCGCATGTTGTCACATGCAGAGAGTTAACATTACTTGTCAGATGTTCCTGCAGCTCCTTTAATGTTGCCCTGTACATTTTTGTCTTGTTCTTTTGTAAACATTTTTTAAGGACATGCTGTTCTTGGTGATGTCACTGCGGCGCTCCATTTTCTCTAGTTGTTGATGATGGCCTTCATATTGCTTGGTACATGTAATTCCACAATGTAATGTGGACATTTTTTAAACTCCACTCCTGATTGTTACCTTCCAAAAAGTGAGATACCTTACAGGCTTTGGAAGCTCTTAGAGGACCACGGCTTCAGCGGTCAGATGAAACCAAGAAGATGCCAAGAAAAGCCTATAAAACCAGCTGATCTTTATTTGGGGTTAATCTGAATCATTTCATTGATTACAGCTATATGTGAATGTGACTCACAGCTACACAGAGTGTTTTTCACTTAATCTTTACACGCTGCAGTTTCACATTGAGGGTGGAAAAAATTCTGCCATGCTTTATCTTAGTTTTATTTTTTTACTTCACAACAAGCTGCCATGTTAATAAGGGGGGGGTGTAGACTTTTTATATCCACTGCCTTGCTGCAGTTATTCTTTGGATTACACTTTAACCACGTTTGTTCTTGCTGATCGTGTTTTGATCTTTTGCCTGCCACAAAACGGTTCTTCTATGGCATCACTTTAAAAAAACACCCAACTAATAGTGGCATAGCCGGCTATTTCGGCGTATAATTTGGTAGTATGCTGATTAGAACGTAACCATCGCTCCCCTCCCCTAAATTGTTAAATTGAGCTCCACTGAAATCACCTGTTGTTCAGGTCTCATGGATTTCCAGACCTTTTCCGTTCCACATTTCCAACAGGTCCATGCCACCGAGGTCTTCCATTCATCGCTGCTCTCGGTTAACATGATTTGGGACAGTATGCGGTCTGCACTTGATTGTTTTCGACAGGTAGCCTGCATAGCAGAAAAACAAACTAAAGTAAAAATGCTGCAGCTTTAATGGCTGGTCTCAGCAGGAGGAAAACAGCCCACTTTCTTCATTTCTTTTAGTGGAATTATCCCTGCAGAGTACAGCGCACCTCTCGCTGCTCTCCTGTGCCTTTCTTACACAAATTATTTGATCCAAAACTGCAGTGCGTCCTGTTTTTTTTTTCTTCTCTCTCTTTCCCTGTCTTCCTTATTTGTAGATGAATGCAGTGAAGGGTGCAAATTGATGTTGAATGGGGAATTTTGGGTAGAAACAATGAAATCCTAAACCACTTTTAGGCTACATTACAACAAGAAAAGCAGCATAGACCAAAATGAGTACAGAAACTTCTGACCAGCCACTACATTGCGGACCCACGCACAGAACCCAGTGCTGGTTACCATGGCAGCCTGGTTGCCATATCCAGGGCTTTCATACTGTCCAGAGAGTGAGATGGTCTCCAAATGTCAAACACTTTCATTACCGGCCAAATTGGGCCATTCTGGTTCAAACCAAAATTTATTTTGTAGGTGATAACATGGAGGTCCAAGTGTGTGTGTGTGTGTGTGTGTGTGTGTGTGTGTGTGTGTATGTGTGTCACAGTAAATTACAAATCCCTAGAAGTTCAGAGCCTCTGGCCTAGTTCTGTACATCTCTGTAATAGCATCTACAAGTACAATGATTTTGACGAGCAAATGTATGGCACAATCGTTACCACTTTAGCTTATCTGACATGATTTGAAGCAACATTATTGAAGTTAAAATGCAGAATGTCCATTTTATCTGGAATGCATTTGCAGTTATATTGAGTAAAACACACTTGGCCACCTACTGAGGCACCTCTCGCTCTCGGCTCTCTAACCCTGATTCACCCGATGCTGTACTTCTGCTTGGGGTTTCTGCACGTGTGACTCACTTCTGTTGCCCTTCATGGTCTAACATGGATACGGTCTCGGTCTTGCTTCAGTCGATAATCTTACCTGAATCCTGTAGACATAAGAACTGCTGCTGTAATCATGAAACTGTCTTACACTCGTCCCAGCTTTCTTCCTCATGTCTTCTCAGGGAGTTTTTCCTTGCCATTGTATCCTCTGGCTTGCTCACTGGGGATCAATTTTACATCCTTATTTCTGTAAAGCTGCTTTGTAAAAAGTGTTATACAAATACAATTGCCCTGCATTGAATACTTCATGGTTCACACTGCATGGCAGAACCTTCATTTTAATGCTAAAATCACACACCCGGGCACTTTGACACTTCTCAACAAAGTCAGAATTGTGTTGTGGAGAATTATTGAGTTATAGACTGCAGTGTTGCTATTGCCTGTAATAGATTAAAATATTTCTACAGCTTACAGCCATGAACAATTAAATGAGTGTGTTTTACAAGAATGGGATCCATTTGGAGTCAATTCTGAATTTTAAATGATGATTGGGTCGCCACGAGGATTCACTTTGAACTAATTGTAGTTTAATCTCGAAGTCTGATATCTTAAAATGAAACCATCAGTAAGGGATTGACAACGTGCTGTTGCATTAAGAATTTCAGTAATAAAGAAAAACGTAAACAGGGATTATTGGCATGGGAGTAGGACTACGTTCCACAAATCCAATCTGACTATGCGCTTTGTTTTCCAATGCTAAATCCTCAAGTCCAATCCTCTCTTCTGAGCTGTCATTTGGAACGTGTGCATCATATTATTTTGTTTACAGTCTGTTATTTCACTGTCATACTGCGAGAGCAATGGGCCAGCAAATGTGAC
The DNA here is from genome assembly GCA_030068235.1 of Notoglanidium macrostoma. NCBI lineage: Eukaryota > Metazoa > Chordata > Actinopteri > Siluriformes > Auchenoglanididae > Notoglanidium > Notoglanidium macrostoma. Next base: position 5,904,479 of record JAQQZR010000010.1, read on the forward strand.
AGAATAAGATCGCCTCGTGGCCTGTGCGTCCTCTAAATGGAACAGACGCCAAGACTCTGCTTCGTGACGCTGCTAATTAGCTTCGGGAAATAATGAGGACTGGAAAAACTGAAGGATTGCAGGTCAAAATGTACAGCTTTTCAGTGTGCCTGTATTGTATAGGTTTAAAAGCACTTTTTAGTGATGGTTTTGACAATGCTTTATATTCTTTATGCCAATTTTCTATATTTAACCTCTACCTTAAATGTATAAATGGTAGACTGTGAAACAAAACTTTAGTCATTTTATGAAAAAGAAAAACACATTAAAGACCAGAAGAATGATTTTTATTAGGATAATTATGCATGGCATCCAATGGTCTAAATGTACCTGCACTTAATGTGTGTGTGTGTGTGTGTGTGTGTGTGTGTGAGTGTGTGTGTGTATGCATATGAGAGAGAGAGAGAGAGAGAGTAATGAAGAGAAACCTCTTTCAGCAACACGACAATTCCAATAAATTCTTTGTTCTTGCCTAAACCAACAATCCCCCAGCCATTTTGATACGCTAATAGTAAAAGGCCAGCCTTTTGTAAGCAGCCATCATAAATCTAAAAAAGCCATGGCGGAGATACAAAGCCCTTGTAATTCTGTCCTTTTCTCACCCTGTTCCTCGCTGTAGATCTCTACGGCTCCACAATGGAGAATGTGAAGGCTGTGATATACATGTTACGATGTGAGACACGTGGTGTTAGCATCGCTTCTGAACATCGATTTCCTTCTACTACTTCCTGACAGTGAACAGGAAACAGGCGTGCAGCCGAGCAATAATGGCACCCATCACTTATCAAGATCACCATCGCTTGCCTCTGTCAGGAAGACACTAGCCCCTGATGCTAGTGATTAGCCTCATATTGCAACCGATAAGGTCAGTTCAGGGAAAAAGATATATGGATGTAGAAATGGAAGAAGTTTGACCCTATTCTATGGGATAAAAGTTAACAAAAATCTAAATTAAACCCAATATAGTGGCTTAGAACAAAACAGCATGAGCAGAGAGCTGCACTGGTTAAAAAAAAGGACGGGACACAATAGCAGACTGTTGCTGTCTTTGTTCATATTCTTTCTTATATTAGCTTCAGATTGTACAGTTTTCTGACTGATTTTTCTGCCATGGACAATTTTGAGAACCACACCTCAAAATAATCGAGATTGGTCGTCTTTGATCATGAATGAACAGCCGATTTAGTGGTTATGACCAAAAACGGCAGACGAAAATGTTCTCGCTGTGTCAAAAAATGTCACCTGCTATGATGCTGATCTAAAAGCCACCAATAGAAGGAAGCAAAACTCACAGGACGGCTACAAATCCGCTAGGGGCAACGGCATAACGTGAACGAAACATAATATAATAACGGAGAGAAAAATAAAAACTTATTACCTCAAGCACGCTTTAATATCTCAGAACGTGAGTGCTGCTATGATGCTCACCTACAGCCATCAGCAGAATCAGTTAATGTGAAACTCACTGGATAGCTACAGTTACACAGGTGGCAATAATGAAGCATAAACGAACCATGCTAATGGACAGAAAAAAACATACTTATTACCTCAAACTCGCTTTGAAGAATGTTTCTGTTTATGTGAAACCATGAGTACAAACAGAAAGTAGTAATTCTCTTTATCTGTAGATCTATCATTAGAGCATATTTATAGTTTAATATATATAAATTATATCTCCTGACATGAAGAACACATTATCACACAGTCTGGTATAGAAATCAGCCAAGATCTGATCGGGATTACCGATGCAGTGTGACGTGTAGCTTAACTGGGATCACACAGTGTAAAACCAGCTTCAGTCTATTGGGTAACTAAAGGGAAACTATAAGTGCAAGAATGTAAGTGTAGAAATTCTGGGAGTTTTAAGGCTTAAGCTACACACTATTCTGAAAGAATTTATTTTTTCTTTGGATAGTAAAGGGTCATTATTATTATTACATTTTTATTTAAATGTATTATAATTATTTAATGAATTAGCCATTACTAGCTGTTACTTGTCCATGCTATCTGGCATAATTCTGCACAATTGTTTGCACATAAAAGATGGTGGTGAAGAAACATGAATTGATGATATTGCTAAAGGTTTGAATTGGTTTATTGATTATTTTCAATGTTTAAATGGAGAATGTTGAGGGCACTACAGGACAGCTAGTGGCATAGTAATATACATTCTCCTTCCTCTTCTTCTTCTTCTTTTGTTAATATTTGTCAGTGTCGCTATCAAGGTCATATGATGTGCACCTGAACTGAATTCACTGTGATAGGCTAGCTTGAATAATAAATGTCCACTTCAGCTTCTCTGGGACATTTGAAAGTGTTTCATCATTGTCCAACAGTGAGAAACAAGCTAGTTTAGCTAGCTAACACACAAGAAAACCATTCCCTAATCACCGCAAACAATTTCTTCATTGGCTTATCAGCAGCCATTGCCTAGGCAGATTGAATGGGTAGCGCTGGCACATGTAAGCGGAGTTTCTGTTAGCTATGGCCTTTTGTAACTTGCTAGACAACAAACAAATGTTGCTTAAATGTGTACCAACTCAGTCCATAAAGGACACATATAAAGTCCTATTATATCTTTTCTAAGGCATTGGAATTATTAGTATTAGTGTTATTATTAGTATTCGTGTATTAGTATTTGCTCCACCCTATATTGCGCAGTCATGTGGTCTAATGTGGCCATCTCATTGTAAAAGCTTTGCCTATGGCCCAGGCTGGTGAGCAGGAATCATTTCAGCACAACACTAATGATAGTTTCATGTTATTACAGTTACTGTAAAAGCCTTAGTAGCAATAGCCATATGTAGCTCAGTAAACCTTTTGGCTAATAATAAAAGAAAACAATGGATTCTTCTAACCTATGTAGAACAGTATATCCTCTTCCCCAGCAAAAAAGCTACATCTACCTCAGAGTTCATCTCAGATTTAGTCACGCAATTAAACATCCCCTCCCCCTCATCCCTCTCCAAACAATCACAAACAAGCAAACAACCCCAATAAAACAGATCACTATTGGTCTGTGCAGTATCGGACGTCGAACCGGCACCGGTATTAGCATAGCACCCCTCCAGCGTTCAGTCAAGTCCTCATCGTCCTCTTCAGTGATAAGCGTAGGCTATCGACAGCTCTCAGGACGAGTGGGAGATACTCAGATCTCACCCCAGCTCAGGAGAGATCAATGGTAGTTTGTGTAGAGTTGGATAATTGCAGCTGTTAGGCAGAAGTGGCGGTTCTTGCAAGTGACTCTCCATATACTGGGGCAGTTGTGTGTTATTACCAGGAGGGGGTCCAGCTAAGTTGGTCTATTTTTCTGCTAGGTTGGTATCTATATGTTGGTGACTGTGATGGGCTTTGTGATTGTAGTAGTAAAATATGTGTTTGCAAACGGACTTCATAAGTTCATTCATAATATATGCATTATATGACAGATTTTTAGCATCAAAGCGTATCTTAGTCATAACACTCTCAAATGCAGTTCATCCAAAAACCTATGGGTGGCACTTACACCTTATGTTCAAGCAAAGGATCTCAAACTTTTTTCCATGCCTGAGACTCCTTCCAAATACGCACCGACTTCTTCTTCATTTATTAGATAATGATTACATTTATTAAAGTATTTTTTTGCTACACTATCCACCCAACAAAAGAAAGACTTGAAATCTGTGACTCATACCAACAGCACTTTTTATTAAAATTGCATTTACATTCAAGGCAAAATTACCTATACGTGCGTTCAAGCTTCGGATGAAACCCCTTCAATTTACATAACCAGCAAATTAGCTCAGAAATACGCATGACAACCTTTATAGTAGGTGATAGTGATCTTTAACCCTGGCATGTCATTCAAAGTTTGAGGTATTCCTTAGATATTCCTGTGTGATGTAAAGCGTGTTCACTCCAGGGCCATGCAGTCACAGCTGGACTGGTATTTCCTGGACAGTCCAGAGATTTTATACGGTCACAAATAAAACATGGAATACAAGACAACGGAGAAATCAACAGGTCCGGATCGACATTCCTCGCTCTCTTTTAACAAGACGCCTTTCTTGTTAGTGACACTGTAGTTACTAATTCATATTATACCACAGCGCTGTTCAATTCTCGATTCTGATTGGTGAGAAGATGCTGATTGATGTTGTATAACAGCAGCTCAGAAAGTAATTCTAGCTGCAAGGTTTATATAAATACACTTGTTTTAATACATTATCGTATCTCTATTAAAAACCTACACAGGGACCTGTATCATGGACGCTCCGCATAAACAGATTTAAAGATGTGTGAGATTGTTGAGTTTTCTGTAAGGAGATATTTATTTAGCATGTTCGGAAGGAGTCTCCAGAGTCAACACAAATAAAGCCGTAACTTTTAAGAGTCACATGGCAAGCTGCGTGTTTATTACCTTACAGCAGAGAAGAAAAGAGAGGCTGGAAAGGGGACGAGTATTTACAACAGGAAGTAGCAGTGTAACTATAAATGGCCAATAAGTAAATTGTGTTGTTCTTTAATTAATAAAAAGTGTTAATGTTGGCAGATTGCTGTGGAGAACAAAACGATTCAGGATGGGCTGTTATAAGCTTTGGGATGGTAACAGTAATTCTTCATTACATCACCTCGTTGTTGATTATTTTCTAATAACAGAATGCCCTGTTACGTTTTATTCCTTATATACAGTAAATACTGAATAATGCGCATCACAATGAACCAGAAACAGTGCTTTTAGAAAATCTGGAAACATGCACACAATGATTCCAGAAAAAACACACTTTTATGTACCTGTTTTCTGAGTGTGTGTGTGTGTGTGATCCAGATCTTGTGTAATGTGTTTTAAATAACTTGAGCAAATTCTAGGTCTTCTTCAGGCATTTTAGATCTACACAAACCATGAGATCCTCATCTATAAAGCATGATCAACACTTACAGGTTGTAAGAAATTAAATATATCGTTATGACCATTCACGTGGATCCAAAACTCTGAGATCATATTGAAAATATGGGATTTAAAAAAAAAAAGACAAAATGTAAAGCTGGAAATGTACCCCAGTTTTAGAATTGTGAATAAATTTAAATATTTAATATATTGAATATTGTGTATTGACTATGATGACTCTTTTGTATAAAAGCTCAGGTTTGTCTGGAGTCGTATCCCTTTCACTGAAGCATGTGTTCACTTGGTACTAACATGGATCATCAGGTTTTACAAACAATTCTCGAGTACATTTCCAGCTGAAGTGCACTCTGTCACACCGAATACTGACATTCAGAAATCCATGTAAATATTTTATTCCATTCTATATTATTGCTGGTAATAGAATTTGCATGAAAGAATGCAAAAAAGAAGCATCCTCACTAGCGCTCTCAGTCTTTTAGACCCCACCGTACGTTACTCTTTATGCTACAGTGATGTTAATATGCACTATGAATGTTATATGGAGGCAGCATAAGTAGCATGGATGCTATTATATAAACCAACACTTAAGAAATGCATTATGTTCAGCTATAGACGTTATAATAAATGCTGCGATATTTAAAAAAGAAATTATACAAATAAGACTACTGAGCTATTGAAAGTGACTGATTTGAAGTATCAGCTAAAGGAATGTGCTTTATATTTGCCATAATAGCAAACCTGCTGAAAAAGTATTAGACCTCAGGTTGGTAAATATTTTTCATTGCTTTTCTTTTGAGCCTTTTGAGACTGTTTACTATTTAACACTCACGTGCAGTAGGATTCTGCTTGATATATATTTTATCTGATATGAAAAAATGCTGTTTTATTTCAAGTATGTCTGATTTTCATGTCTGATTTAGCACCAAATACAACTTTCAGTATATGTAGAAGTAAATTGGTTATAATATTATATGTCTGTCAATAATCTACACACACAAATAAGTAAACAGGTATGTACAATTCTGCACTTGATGCTTGTAGAGAGATGGCAATAATTCATTAAAACTGGAATAAAATAAAAAAAAAATATATATATATATAGCAATTAGACCATTTGTGGAAACTTGAAGCAACACTCAGAGATGGTTTCAATCAAACAGTGCATAATAAACATTTCTAAAATGCCTAATGCATAAAACAGAACAGCGATGTAATAATATGTTATGAGCGTATTCACAAATTTTTTATAGATACGGCTTTTATAGAAAGTGCAACTTGGAGCTTTTTAATAAATCATAAAACCAAAATAACCAGGAATCAGGAAGTGGGTTGAGTATTTCACTGATTTATGATTGCTTGGATTTTCAGTAAGATCCCTTCTTACTACTGGAAAAGCGTCAGCTGTCTGTACAAAAGTGTGTGTGTGTGTGTTTTATGTGCATGTGAAAGAGCTTCCGTGCTCCGTCTGACATCCTTTTGATCCCTAAGTAAATGGCTCTGTATTACAAAGCGCCAATCCAAATTACCGGCCTATCGTCTTACACAATACAACAGGAAATCACGTCAGGCGAAGTATTTTCATATCTCGGCCTCCTCAGGTGGAATACCCCACATTAGATGGCTTAGATTGACTCTTGTTTACTTCCTTAAAAAAAAGCACCAAAAATCCCATCATGCTTCCCCCTTCCCCCTCAATTCCATTCACCACCCCCCCAACCCTCCCAATTAAAAAAAAAGGACATGAAAAAAAAAGCATCTCAGCCTTGCAAGTATTGCTTATCATATTAATTAAAATCTGGCTGACACAATGGGCGCCAGCAGCTGCGGAGGAAAGCGGGGGAAATTAACAAACGTTTGATTTGTTGTATTGTGGATGTGACACGTATTATACAGGTCAGAGTAAAACAAAGAGCCAAAGCCCAAATATGCTAATGGGAATCTGGCAACCCAGGACTAGTGGCACAAACATGAAGGCTTGGGCTAAATATCTTATTATTTGGCAGCACACGCTGAGAACAGGGGGGGTTTGGAGAAGCAGAAAGCATTTTTGTTGCCAGTTCCTGTCGAAGAATGATGGGATGAGGTGCGAGGGGTTGTTTGTGCATGCTCGGGTGTTTATTTACATAGAAATTGGTTGGTAAATGTAATTAATTTGCAACTATTCATACCCCACCAATATGGACACAACCGAATGAAGAGTGACAAAGAAGTTTGGGAAGTGTTCTTAAATTTGAAGATGCTTTTTAATAATTTGTAAGAGATGACAAAATATGATACGAGATCGCATTTTCTCAGCTGAAAGCCAGGAAAGCGAGGGCGATTTGCTAATGGGTGGCAGGAGAAGGTTGTTGTTGTGATAATTTATCTGAAGCAGAGGTGGTGAGAAGTCAACCGTTCGCTTGACACCGCATGACAGGACATTATGTATATTTGTCCAGGGTGGTGAGCGACTGAATCGCAGGGTTGGCGCAGGTTATACGGGGTTAGAGAGCAAGGGGGACGGAGCTGCCCTCGACACGCAACCTTGGACTTCTAGGGGCACTCTGCGATGGAAGGTTCAGGAATATTCCACATCAGCCTTTATTTTTGCCACCGAGGTCAGGCGTAGGGGGTTCACAATTATGTTCACACCTAAAGTAATGTTGGATATGAAATGTTCCTTCATGATGTTTTTATGTGTGTGTGTGTGTGTGTGTTTTTAACATTTGCATGTTAAAGTTAATTTCATCGACCTTCATATAGCTCCTAAAGCAGCACTCATGTTGGATATATGCCTTCAACGTTCATGATGTCATGCTGACTAATGATGATGAAATGAGGGATGGAAAGGCTGGTGGCAATGGAAAAGAAAGGAAGAGGGAAAGTGACAGTGAGTGATGCAGTCTGTAATTATGAGTCTATCAAGAGGCGACGAGAGAGCAGGCAAGTGCTGGGAGGAACCATCGACACCCTGCATATTTGCTGGGGGCCACAAATTACTGTGACCCCCCCAAAAGAAAAAAAAAGGACAGTTTAATGACTTCAAATGTAACCCTGCAAACTGCTCAGCAATTAAGTGGCCTGATGGTTTCTCGGGCAGTTCATAAACGGTGTAGCTCAAGACCTCTGAAACGGAAAGCAACAAAATGTCATGCAAGTGCATCATGTTAGCGTTTAGCTACGTATACTGGCAGTAAAAAGAAGAAAAAAAACCTTCTTTATTTATCGTACATCTTTAACACAAAAGCTCCCACCTGGACTAGTCTTTTTTTCTATCTGCAGCACTTGAATTTTTACAAAAAATGAAAGCTGTTTTTATTTGAAACGGACTTAGAAGTCTAAGCACGGTTGTGGAATTCTGTCAATAAGAGTATAAAAAACGTAAATTTAAAACTAAAACCTTACATCCATTATCTATACCGCTTTATCCGTCTGGGTCGCGGGGAAGCTGGAGCCAATCCCAGCATCTTCGGGTGAGAGG
>JAQQZR010000010.1:5913087-5926999 GCA_030068235.1 Notoglanidium macrostoma
CTGGGTGACCCGGGGATCGAACCCAGGACCTTCTTGCTGTGAGGCGACAGTGCTAACCACCGCACCACCATGCCGCCAAAACCTTATATAATATAACAATAAAAGACTTGACATGATAGAAAATCTTTGTCTTGTCTTGTCTTATTCAACTATTGTTAAATTCAACACTAGATTATGGCCAAAATTCACTAAAGAGATATGCTTTTATTTATTTGACTGAAAACATGACATCCTTTGTAAAGCACCTCCAGTCACTTCCCAGCCGAGCCGCCACTTCATATAGTCCACCCACAGTGTAAAGGGCAGCACACCTCTGCTGGAGTTTTCAAAAATGTTTTAAAAGTATTATTGTTTTTCATTGTTATTCATTAGTTTGAAGTGAAAATTATATGGCCGTTATAATACAAATGCCACTTAGGACTCCATTTTGACTAGCAGCACTGCACTACAGCCCGACTTCCAAGTTCAGGAGTTGAATGAGATTATTTATTGGTATATTCTGTCGTAGTTTGCAAAGAAATTATTATTTTCTCCAGCATATCTGTTTTTCCGGTGTTTCTAGGGACATAGTGGTAATGTTCATAGCCCGTAGTGGTATGGTTTATTATAATTGAATTTAATTTAATAAAAAAAAAACAACACCCTTAAGCTACATCTGATTCTGGTGTGAATCTAAATCCAGATACAGACATTAGCATTGCGTTACACCTCTACACTGATCAGATACAGAAACAGAAAGAACTCTCATGAAGGTTTAGCGGTCCAAGCATTGTATTAAGTAAAAAAGTGATAGAAATTGATAGGATTACTCATGGTTCATTCTTGTGAGACTTAAACGTACATCACGGTGTTAGCTATAGCTAAAACATGACTTATGTGCATGGACAGTGACAAGTCCAAACCCTTTCCCAAGGGTGTGATGTATTTGAAGCAGCTTTCTTAAAAAGATGTTTGAAAGGAAAATATGAAAACCTGGCCATAAAATCAAACAGGTTGCTTAGATAAAAAAAAAAAAAGAAAAAAAAAAAGCTACAAATGCTGTGAATGAGCAAGAAAAAACCTATTTCAACATGCAAAAGATTTACTTCACGTTAACCTGCTTAACATCTCTGAGAGTACTTGAGGCAAATAATTTAGGTTGAAGGGGTTTGGTTGACAAAAAAGGTTGGGAACCTCTGCTTTAAATATGTAACTCTCTGAAGGTCTTCAGCAACTTCACCTTCATTACTGTTCAGTGTAAAGCCCTCTTCGAAGCCTTCGTGCCGCCACAATGCTCGCAGTCACTGGGGGTCGAAAGAAGAATTTATCTGAGGAACATTAATCCTTTTGGACAAACTGTAATTAATTTTCAGCTCCACAGGTGCCTCGTAAACACAATGAAAAAGCTCCGCTGCCATCCTCTTAGAGCCGTCAATGCAATTTCATTCCTTCATCCTCCTTGTTGAAATTGTCATTTCATATGAGTTTATAAACAGAAAACCCAATAAAAGAGAGAGGAAGTGAGGAACGAGGAGCCTGCCTGCTGAGTCGGGACCTCTGAGGTAACTTCTGTCTGTTTAGCATCTTTTCTTAGTGTCGCATACAATGGTGAGAGAGATGGATAATGGTATGTAATCGCTTATGTCTTGTTATTGAATGGAAACATGCATCACATAATAGAGCAGAGCTGGGAGGTGGCATGTTTATGGTAGTTTGGGGATAAATATGTATTGTTTGGGTAGGATGGATGATTAGATTCACTGTAATGACATGCACAACTTTTAACAGAGTAACAAAATACTGCTAATCTGAAATGACATCAGCAAATGTAACAACATACCAGAAAATACAACAACAACAACAGCAATCAAACACAACAAAATTAATAGTCTGGAAAAAATATCCTTCTTGCCACTGCTCATGGAGAATATCCATTATCAATATTGGTAAGGAAGTTCTTTTGTTTACTATTATTGAGTTAGCTAGTCTAGCAAATCATTGTTTTGTGAACGTAACTGCCTCAGATTTAGAGTTTAAAAGTTTTTCACAATTGCACAATTTGAAACCAAAGCACAGTTGTTATTGTTGATAAACCAATAACGTGTTGTCACAGGGTTTACACACATTTTACACTCGTTTTTACAAAAAACGCTTCACCCGTTTCCTTAAAACTCACTTATTATTGATGTCTAAACACAGTTGTTGGGGCAGTCGATAAACGTTTCAGCAAAAAAACTCAAATTCATCCTAATTACAAGTACATATAATTGCTCTTCACAGAAACAAGACTACTTTTTCAGAGGGAAGAATTAATGGTTACAGTCATATGGATCCCACAAAACCCTCAGGAATGTGTAAATAAGTGAAGAGAAATCTCCAGTGTCAGTCAGAGGTACAGTGAGAGGATAACCGTTTATAGCTGTTATAATGTGAATAAATGAGAACAGGAATTTACCATTGCGCAACATTAAATGTATTTGGAAACTGCTAAAATGTATTTTACTTATGTTCTTTAATAAAGAAAAAAATTGTAATCATTAGCAGATTGCTGTAGTATAAAAGGTTGGAAAAATCAACTTCATCATGCCACCCAGTTGCTTTTTTTAATCTTTATTTAATGACCTCCATTATAGATGAACTTTAAGTTCTCACTTGTCAAAATGATTGTTCACTGTAGTCACACCTATGCTACAGACGCAGTAGAAGGAGATTAGGCTGAATATCACAGTGTATGTACGAGTGTGAGTCCGAAAGTGGAAGCACTCAGCTCTTCCTTCACTCCTTCATCTCCACTGGGTTACATGAGCGTCTGTGTGGATTTGTGTGAGCGGGAGACAAAAGTTCTTTTCCTGTCTCTCTCTACAAAATCCTCTTTTCCAAACTGTCATCAGGATGATGACAAGCCGCCCGAACAGGCCGATGATAAACGACTTGCAGGCAGCAGATTTCCATTGAGTCAACCCCCTCATCCCGCATGTGTCACATTTAACCCGCATTTACTGAAATCAATTATCCAGCTATCACTGGGGCAGGTGCTCCGGGGACGAGCCGCCTCCCATCCCTCCGTCCTCTTTTCAATTAGGAGGTAAATAATCAGCATTCAGTGGGAGGGAGGGAGTGATGACTCTCTCACTCTCCTGCTCTCCTGCCTCAGCTCTCCCCAGGGCCCTCTTTATGTCGATCTAGCCTGTAGCGTCGAGGCTAAAGACTCAATATGGCGTGTAATGGCCGTGACAGTTGGTTAATAGATGGCGCTTCTTTCCACTGATCTGAGATCAGTTTTTTCAGGGGATAAAATCATCTGAATTGGCATGGGAATGGAACGAGCTGATCTGGGAACAGTGAGGGTTCCTTACCATCTGCTGCCGGTGTTTGTTTTGTCAGTGTTCAATATTTACTGAGCCCTCGGAGGCATAAGTGTGGCATGGTGCCAGGGTGGAAGGTTGTGTGTGCATGTGTGTGTGTGTGTGTGAGAGAGAGAGGGAGAGAGAGAGAGAGTCTGTATGGGGGAGGGGGAGGTAGAGGGGAAAATGATGTTCATGTGTAGGAGGTGTGTGATGAGGCCTATCAGGAGGCTGTGTGTGTTTGTATGTGTGTGTGTTTGTATGTGTGTGATGCTTGTTTGGAGGTGCATTTCATCAAGCTAATTAATTTACAAGCACCTGTTTAATCACGGGAACTGCTTGAGGGAAAGAGAGAACACACACACACACACACACACACACACACACACATAAACGCACACAGCTTCAGTGACGGATAAAATTATTTAATCTCTTATGTCTACACAAGCACACACACACACACACACACCAAGTTCTGCAGTTATATTGTTTGTTTATTTATTTATTTATTTATTGGTAGTGATTCTATTGTTACTTCTATTAGACACTTTCGGATTGATGCTTAATTTTTCCAGTCGTGTGCTACACACTCCACTGGCCAGCACCGCTGTGCTGATTACTGCAGACTAAATGCTGGAAACCGCCAGCGCCAGCGCCGGCAATGCCACCGATGCTATCACACAAACACACACAGCTGCTGAGATGTGTGTGTGTGTGTGTGTGTGTGTGTGTGTGTGTGAGCGACTCACACACTGAGAGGAAGAAATTATCCTTTAGCTTTTAGAGAGAGAGAACCTATGATTACAGAATGGTTTTAGCCCTGTTTACTCTCTCTGTCGTTCTCAACGCACACACAAACACAGACACACAGCATGTCATCACTCTAAATGCTAACTCTGAGTGCTGGTGATTTCTCCGCTCTTTAGTTCACCCATCAGCATACATGCTGAATTTTCAGATGACATGCTACATTATTATGACATACTTCAGCAGCAGACTGAAAATACAGGATGTTTCTTTAGTTTCTGTAGAAATGACAACTTTACTTGGCAAATTGTAAGACAAAAAAAATGATTTGTGTCTCATTCGAGAGAAAGTCAGTGGGACAGAATTGAAATTTAAGGCCGTCCGGATAGCGAAACTTTCAAACATGCACAAGGTTTTCAACATTTATCCTTTTTGCTGATGTTTACACTAAAATGTGATTTTCACCCACTGAATCTTTTTGAAAAAACTTCAGCTTTGGCTCCATTTGAAAATTGCATTTCTAGGGTTATAGAAAAATATTCAAATGACATGACAATTATCTATGAAGAGGCATGACAATTCGTAGCATTATTTCTAAAAGAATGCCTTAGACGTATAAGGTATTATAAAGCATTATTATATCACCATTATATCTCCTCAAAATGCTCTATGCTCTGACAGTAGTTGAGGCTGCAAGGCAAATCACATAATACAAATTCACAATGAATTGTATAGCACACATGAATGTTTATTTAGCAGTTTTGTCTTCAGTCTTCAGTGTCACAGTAAACCTGTAGCTCTTCTGAAACAAGGTGGTCTTCAGGTTGGTGGACTTTGTGTTTTATCAGTAACATGACATGCTGCATTTCTTAGTCTTTTTAACTGCAAGAAAGAATAAAAAGAAAGGGAAATGCCAAGAATAAAAAGGTGATGGAATGCTAATTGTTTCACAGCTGTTCCGCAACATAAAATTTACATATAATTGATAAATAAAATAAAATAAATCAGTTTATAAATAAAGCAAATAAATGATTAATAAAATCAGAATCTAAAATTCTGTTAGACCGAAGGAATTGAAATCATCTGGAAAATATCCAGAGATAAAAATCTAAATAAAGCGAAAGAAAAAAGGATAAGTTGAGTCTATACATTAACTACAGAACATCAGCAATCACCTTCTAAAAGGGCTTGTTTACAAAATGGCTGCTGCTAGTTTGTCTACACTGGACTAACTGCTAAGTTTTAACTCCCTGAGCAAATACCTAGGAATATCTTTACATCCTAACCCTCATTAAAAATGCCTGTGTGTATAAATCTACATGAACATACAATTCTGAAACCCTGCTCTGGCTATTTCTAAGCACTATCTAGACTAGCCGGCTAGCTAACTGCTAGTAAATTAGCTTGCGCGTGTCACAGTTAAGTGCAATTAGGCATTTAGTATCTCAATTTCAATTTTCATTGGAAAATTCTTAGGGATTTATTTAACAAAATCCAAACGTTTCAAAATATACTATAACAATCAATTTGTGTGTCGCTAGCATAAGATCAGTTAGCTAGCTATCTTAGCATGTACTTTAAGATTACAGTTATTGGTCGGATTAGCATTCAAAATCCAGCCATGTCATCCTTGTTCATTTAAATTCATGATTTCTAAAAATATCAAATCAGTAAAGAACCCCCAGAATATAATTATGACAATAGCATACTTGGACAGTGTCCTGTTCATATTCATCCTATGAAGGATAATGCAACACGGTGTTGGATATCTGTTGCATTTCTAATGCTGTTTAATTGTACTGCAGGCAAACTGTTTACTGCTTGTTTGCGTGCAACGCTCTAGTTTCACTCCGAGGCAGCTGTGAGTGTGTTTACTCAGTACTTCAGGCAACCTGAGCCGTCTCATTTTTGTGTTTGCCCCCCATATTAGCACCTGGCAGGGTGAGGGTGTGTGCAGGCAGATTTAGAGAGAGAGAAAGAAAGAGAGTATGAGTGAACCATCCATTGTCAATATTTACGTGTAGTCTCGCTAATGCAGAGCCTCCAGGGACTTTTCTGTACTGTGTGCACCAATGCTTAGAGAGCCTTGTCCTCAAATCAAATGAAGTCTGCGCGATTGTAATTAATAAGAAAAATTAATAAATCTTTCTTTGTATATTCACTTTTCTGATTCTTTCGTGTGTAATAGCTTTTCTCTTTTAGTTGCATGTGACTATGTAATGTGACCTTCATGCTAACCTCACACACATTTAACTTGTCATGACTCTGTCTGCCGTTTGAGTTTGTCCATGTTTTTCATTTTACGTGATTGCTAATAAGCATTATTCAAAATATTTTCAAAATACTCTTTATATTCGTAACACAAATATGCATCTTGTGCAAATGTTAATTTATTCATGTCCAAAGTCCAGGGACAGCACACTACAAAAACACCATAAACACGTCTACACGTAAACATGTTAAAACATTAATTCACAAATAATCACAATGCTGGCAATAACTTTCTGACAACAAGAGAACATATTTGTCAATTATAACACAACTGCCAGGGCAGCACGGTGGTTCTGGGTTCAAACTTGCCAGCCGTCTGCAGCCTTTCTGTGAGGAGTTTATGTGTTTTCCCCATGCCTGTGGGTTCCCAGGGATTTCTCTGGTTGCTCTGGTTTCCTCCCACACCCCAAAGACATGCTCATTAGGTCGACTGGCTACTCTAAATTGCCATAAATACTCTAAATACTCTAAATTGAGTGCGAGTATGAATGGTCGTTTGTCTCGGTGTTAAGCCTGTGATAGTTTGGCGACCTGCCCGAGCTGTAGCCTGCCTCTCACCTGAAGTCAGCTGGGATTGGCTCCAGCTTCCCTTCAGTTTGTCCTTCTGGAGGATCTTCGGAAAATGTCATTGTAGAACCTTACACCAGAGGGTTTCTCTTTCAGAGAGGGTTCTAAGTGGAACCCCATTAAGAAACTAAGAACTGTTAACTATCCAAAGGACCCATGAGGAACTCTTGAACTAAGAGCGTATAAAAGGTCTGTAAGAGATAATTATGATATGTAACAGATAATTGTTATGTGAAGTGCTAAAACAACAACAACAACAAAAAGGTGCGTATCCTTTTGTATCAAAGCGGTGAAAAAACCCCTCACAGTTCGGTCCATGTAGAGTGCCATTGTGCAAATCGTGTGAAGAGTTTTGAAAAGTGAACTGAAAAATGCTGTGTAAGCACAATAATTATTGTAAAAACACTTCTGCCTTTTTTGCTCCTATGAATCGGCTGGTAAAACAGTGGAACCAAACCGTAATCAGAAATTTGACAAAAAAAAAAAAATACAAAAAAAAAATACATTTTCAGACCAAGAGCACAACAAAAGAAATATAGGAAGAGGAAAACTAACATAAAAAAAAAGACTGCTATTTAATAATGATGTCCTGTGATAGACTGGTGTCCCATCTAGAGTATCTTCTTCCACCTTGTATCCTGTGCTCACCAAATTCCAGTCATTGTGATCAGGATTAAGGCATTCCTGAAGTTAAAGAACGAACGAATGAATGAATGAATGAATATATAAAGGTCATAAAGGATATATAAAGGATATACAGTATGAAGAGTATAAAGGTCACAATCTCAGAGCTTTGATTGATTTGTCATGGGACGACGTAAGCGTCCACTTTTTGTTAATGTCTGGATCACTAACATCTCCCATGTACTATTTCATATATAAAATGTCTGAGAGTCATTGAGGTGACATGGTGGTTATCTTTAAATTAACTAAGTATCTTGTTTGCCATCAAAATGGTGTAGTCATGAGATATCAAACTGTGTAAATGACCTCATGACGTAATATGTTGTGGGAACAGCATCTTTTTCCAGACCCTGTCTGGATCAATTTTTTGCTTTGATTCAATCGATGATCAAATCATGCTGGATGTACAAAAGCATAATGTGTTAATACAACTCAATTCATTACAATGTACGCATTGAGAGACAGAGAAAGCCAGGGAAGTGTAACACTAGTGATATCTACTGTCTTCCACTGTGGCTGAGGATTTGGCGTCATCAGGCATCATCTCAACTCCTGGTTCTCCAACATAAGGAATCTTATACACTTGGCTTCTAGTTTTTTTTAATTTATTTAATGAGAATGGACAACTTTCCTTTGAAAATTTGCTTAAGGTGACATTGAATAATGGTATATCAATGTCACAATGCCAGTTACTCCAATACATCTTTATATATAAATCCAAGATTGAAGTAAAGGTTCCTGTGTCCACAACGCTCTAATTCAACATATTTATCTTACACTCATTTTAAAAGTGATGTATTGTAATTGTTTATTATTGCGTTAAAATGTGATGTTACGTATTTAAATGCCATGAAATTGATCTTGCAAAACTTAAAGTTTTCAAATATTATCTTCTTTAAAATTTTAATTCATAGCCATTCTTTACTAAAAATAACCACCATGTTACCTCACTGGCTCTGTGCTTTTAGTAAATCTATAGCATTCCTACATGGACTCAGATCTCACATTTTTATTCGAGATTTCTTTTGACATTCTATTTGTTTTTTTGTGGCATTTTGTAAAGTCTTTTGATTTTAAGATTTTTGGAATTTTATAGTGGCAATGGTGTATTTCATTTTATATTTCTACTGTTTAGGTTTACAAAGTCTAAATTTGAGAGAAGCTGTAGATAATCCATAATTGCCCATTTGTCTAGCTTTACCTGATCATTTTTGGTCAAAATCCAGTTTTTAGCAACTCAACCAGAACACCAAGCTGCCATCTGCTCATGATGGTCCAATACGATGTCACCCATGTCATTCAGAGCTGAGGACTCGACCATGTCAAACTCTGCTTGCCTACTGTGATTATATGGCACGTCTAATTTATCAGCGATTGATTTTTTTCCCCTTCTTTTTTGGGCCTTGCAAGCTCTGTCACAAATATTGCGGGTGTAATGGAGGATGAAAGTGTGCTGTAAACCGCCGCTCACGCTTTGGCACGCTCCTTTTGTGTATTTAGATCGATGGGCCTTGAAGTATAGATTCCACGAGAGCGATGTCAAGGGAGGCCATTGTGCCAGTCAGCTGCTTTCTTTGTGTGTTACAAGGACACATGTTTAAGTACCGTGGTCAAGATTATCATTACGGTCAGAAGTAGAACCTTGAAATGAGGTGCAAAAGCTTCTTGTGATGAACACATTTGAGCAACATGATTAACAGGATGTTTTTTTCCTTCCGATCACAGCAAGCTCTTTAACCCATTGTGCAAGCATCTGAATTATAGCATTCAGAGTTTTCTAATTCAATTACGGCATAATCCACAGACAAGCACTGGGCAGATGTGTCCAAAGCTCGTAAGGTTTACGGAATTAATGTGACACCATAATCTATCCAGGTTCAGATCCTAGGAACCCTTATGCCTTGATCTTTACCTGAATCCTATCCAAACAAGGAAGTTAAAGAACTTATGATGCACACACACACACACACACACATATATATATATATATATATATATATATATATATACACACACACACACACACACACAATTGAACCTAATCTGGAATCAAGCATATGCACTTTAATCCAAGTGTTCTTCTCTGTGTATCGACTCTTGCCAAGGAATTTTGGAATGTCATCCAACATTCCGAACTAAGACCCTAGAAATCCATAAGATGTTCCAGTCAAGCCAATTACAAATCCCCTACACTGGTATGGTCATCAAAAAGCTGCAGCTTTGGGATTTCAAGTGGGGGAGATTATGATTTACAGACATAGACTGTGTCATGATAGGATTTGAATTGATTTGAAATGATTTCAAAAGATTATTTTTTGCCCTAAGGAACCATGTAGCAAAAATAGAAATGAAGCTGTAAGATAACGTTCACGTTTCATGTTATGGAATCTGTATGGAAGCTTATTTTTGCTGCGCATGAGAAAATATTGCACAGATTTCCCGCAACTGTGAGAAATCAACCAACTCTGTAATATTATTCCGCAATCGCAAGTTAATATTGCGCATTAATGTGACAGACACGCTATTCTAGTCATCCTAAGGAATTCTCCTGGAATGTCCAGTTCCTGTTGAAAAAAATGCTTTGTATTGACTTCGCAAACTACTTAATATTATCTTCCAATTGAGATAAGTTGTAAATGATATTTTGTCATACATGGTAGAAACAAGCAGATAAATAAACATAGAAGTTTGTGCTAAAAAGGTTAAAATTCTTCAATATAGTTTTTCACATTTGGTATGAATTTCCAAAAAAAAAAAAAAAAAATCATGAACATTTCAAGTGGTTGCTGAAGTGTCACCCAAAAGAGTGTCACACTCCTTTATTAAGGTTTTAAAATGTCACAGAATACCCATAACCTCTTGAACACCGAGCACACTCTGTATACTCTTTCTTCTCCAGCCTTTGAAGAAGCCTCATGTGTTCATTAGAATTCATTATATTGTCATCGTATCAATTAATCAGTCGCACAATGTTACTCCGTGTTGAAATAAGAGCTGTGAGAGAGAGCTGTTCCAGGACTACATGGTCATTTGAGATCCTCTGCGTTAGCCACATACCGTTCTACCTCAGTGTCTCCCTGATTTTTAATCAACCGGTTTGCATATGGACTCCTCAGAGGTCACGGCCCTGAGGAATGACGGGTCAGAGCTTCTTCCTACACAGCCAACTGGGTGGTCAAAAGCAGCAGGGGGAGAGCCTCGTGTTGGCCGAGTCGACATGCTAACTCTGTTTGTGTATGCTAGCATTTAGCGCTGCAACGTTTCATAGCCTGAGGAGTTTCCAGTATCACTGACTCTCTATTTATTGTCCTCCTAGCATTACGTGTGCTATCAGTCAGTAATAGTTAGAGCTTTGTGTGCAGGTTAATGCCCAGAAACAGAGGGAAATTATATCTGTGTGTGGCTGATGGGGACAATAGTGAGGGGTGAGCAACTGAATGCTGGAGAATGAATGGGAACGAATGATACGGGCGTATTTGGAAAATTACCCATCACACTCTGGGTATCACACACACACAACACGGTCCCACCGGGACGACTTGCCAGACAGGGTGGATTGACACACACACTTGCTCACCGTGGCTCCTCTGTCTGGCTTGGGAAAATGAAGACGTTCATTAACCAGAGAGGATTAGCGAGCGCTTAAATCATTATTATGGTAATATGTGGCTGGTTGTCGGCCGATAAATGTAGACTTAACCTTATCGAGACAAACACCTTTAAGTACAGGTCTCTCACTGGAATTTCAACTTTGCGTGATTGTTTTGGAGCCCTCTTCTTTCATTTACCACAAACCGCTAGCATGTGGCCCCGTGGTGGCCTTGATGTCGGGCACATTTTACACAAAGTTTAAACCTGTAAGGAAAGAACTTGAATTTTCCAAGGACGGAGCTAGCGCAGGCTACTAGCAAACATTACCTATTATTATTCTAGTGGTCTCAAGGCCACCCAGCATGCTGAATGTATGGATAGAGCGACATGACAAATAGAGATGATCCTCCGCTTTGTATAATTGGAGCGTCGAGTGGGATCTGTAGTTCAGCGCTGAGCTTCGGAGGCTTTGTGTACACGCCTGCGTAGCCTAGCCCTGAGGTTTCCTACTGCTATTGTTACAACTCATAAAAACTCAGTGCCTATTGATTCATAAATGCTCATAATTGGATTGACTGTACCACTACTCCGCTGACATGTTCCTCTGAAGGACAAAGATGTTTTCTGATAAGAAAATGGCTATTTATTATAGGACTATTCTGTGAAAGGTGTATATTTTGCACATATACAATGCCTATAATTGAGTAGGTTGTTTGCTAGCTATCAAGGCAAGACACAGAAGGTGTTACACAGAGAATTATTCAAATTTTTCTGTCTCTACACACAGGCATTTTCTGCATCGGGAAAAGAAAACTTCGTCTGGAAAAGAAAACTTAGTTTTGACACTTTTGATTAAGGAGCCGGCGAGGAACACCTGTACAGCTGCTTGCACAATAACTTCTCTCCTTGGAAAGATTGATTTTCTACATTAAAACCTCTCCGCTTTTGTCTAAAGCTACGTGGCCCCTTTTGTTATGCTAACGGACCCTGTGGAAGATTTCCAATTCAATTCCACCTGCGCTCTGGTCAGCTCTGCGATCCTTTTGTGTTCTCTCACAAGTCCCTTCTTGTCTTCTGAACGGCAATTTAGCAATGGCACTCAGCAGAAAGTGAATTGACAGATGGATGAGGAGCGTCTTCGTCACCGTATAGGAAAGATCAAGCCATTAGCAGTGAGATATTAACACTGATATTGCAGGATGATGAGGCATTTCAACTAGATTGGTATTAGATGAAGATGTAATAGAAATACTAGTTGTAGTAATAGAAAATGAGAAAAATATAATTTTGTGCAGGACGATATCACATACGCATGATTATATGCGCAGATCTAGACCTAACAATAGCAATTAAATCGCAATCTCCCAAAGCAAACTCCAATTCCTGAAGCCAAAATTTGTTCTAACATTACCCATGGTGCAGTTTTGCTTTTTCTCATCTTGCTCCGTTACTACGTTTCTTACATTGGTATTTTTGGTAATCTTACATTGCTATGTACAAAATCTCATATTAGTGTATATTTATGTATATATTTACATATATATATTTTTCAAGATCAAAGCCAGTTTAACATCTAAAACGAGTGAGGCCATGCAAACCGAATATATTTCCCAAAGTTATGTAGTGCTCTCTTCAATTCAGAGCATTTTGTCAAATTGAAAAAGTCAATCATGGCGTCATTATTGGAGAGGAACACATTTGTTATGGTAATTCTACTCATAAAATAACGTAATTAACACCCTAATTATGATTTTAATGGCAGCGATTACAAAGCTGCAGTACGCTACAATGCCTAAGGAACACAGCATACTGTTTTACCACCCTGAATACCCCCTCCAAAGTCACTATCATTAATTAGAAAATGAAATAAAGATTTAATTATGTTCTTTTTTTTTCCCCCTGCTTTCAGACTTTTTGAAATTCCATGGTGGTTGGGAAATGGCAGTATTCGAACAAAATCCCTTTTTTGCAGTGCATCAAAACTGATAAAAAAAAAAAAAAAGAAGAAGAAAATTCTCAGCACGTCATTGGCTGATAAGCTCAGTGTGATAAGCCTATTCACATGCCACTAAACAGGAACTGCTTTGCAACCGTGTTTGAGGGACAAAAGAAAAGAAAAGCTTAAATGAGTATGTGATTTACAGGGGAAGACCGAGTATACAGAGACAAAAATAAAGGAAATCAGGATATACAGTGATTGCTTAGGAGTCATTCTGCCACTAAGATCTGGGCCAGAGTCCAAGGCAGTGTATGTGTAGATGTTTTATGCAATCTGCACTTCTAGTCAGGATATTCAGAAACACTGCATAAACATTAAGCCTCTACTGTTAAAAATGTGTAGTATAGTATAGTGCCAGTATAGTATAGCACGTTGTGGTTTACTGTAAACATTAAAATTTCTCAAAAAGTACGGTATTTTACTTGCGTTTACTCTAATGTTAATTACTGCAAAATATTTTAGAAGGGCCAGCAAAACCATTTCACAAAAGCACTACTGACACTCCTCACTTTGTACACACACAAGTCAAAGGTAGATATTGCCATTACCTCAAAGTACATTTCTCTTATTATCTAACTTGCTAGCTAATTCAAGGTAGAACAGCAACTCTGAGAGAATATGTGTTTAGAATTTGTGTGAGCACTGTCGCGCCTTAGCAAGAAGGTCCTGGGTTCGATCCCCGGGTCACCCAGGGTGCCTTTCTGTGCGGAGTTTGCATGTTCTCCCCGTG
>JAQQZR010000010.1:5928377-5956253 GCA_030068235.1 Notoglanidium macrostoma
GATGCTGGGATTGGCTCCAGCTTCCCCGCGACCCAGACGGATAAAGCGCTATAGATAATGGATGGATGGATGGACTTCTGAAGTAAACAGTATCTAGTTAATTGGTCTTATGAACTACCTCACTTTGATGGTGTAATGAAAGTCTTAACATTGCTGCTCAACCGCTTAAGGCTAAAATGAAACATTACTCATGATATCCATGCCATCATGTCCATGCTAGCTACTTTACTGTTAACATTCTCAGCACTACAATGTCCTACAATCTACAGTATTAAACTGTCAAATAATGTTAAAATGGCTGCAGAATTACAGCAGTGTTTTACAGTTTCCAAAACTCTACGTTCTCATAGTAAAACATTTCCAAATTAAAGCAGGGGGGCCAGCAGCAGCACTTTGTTTATATGGCTCAAAAACTCTGGAGTTGTATGGACATCAGGCATGAATGTAGCAAAAATGATGTGTTGTAAAACTAAAACCTATTAGTGTGGACACAGCCTTACCCTATGACTCCATAATTGGGGAAACATTTTTGTCAACACTGATATTAGGTTTACAAATACAGTAATGCAATAATTAGGGTGTTCCTGACCAAATGACATATTTTGTTGACTTTGGTAGTGAAAAGAAGTAAACACAACCTCTGTTACAAACTGTTAAAAAAAATTATGCAAATGTTAATGCACAAATACTTTATATCTAATGATTATAAAATAACAGGTTTGGTATTTTCAAAGGCTTGGACACTCTTCTAAGTCAGAAGTTAGTACAGTAATAGCTTCTTTGGTAGATATTACAGCTTGCAAGCACTTTTTGTTGACACCTAGGGGACCAAAAAGCGATTCCAAAAGCTTAAGCTTATATATCCTGAAGTAGTTCACGGTGGATCTTGAGCCTTGTTTTCGATCTTTGTCCAATATGTCGTTTCAGTTTCAGTTTCTTGACGTTGTTACATTTGCTTCCAGAATTTGCTGAATATCTTTTACGGGAATCCATCCTTCCATCGAGCCACTGAAGCGCATGGCTTCCATGCTTAACAATACCCATGGTGATCTTTTCATCAATTGCTACTGCCTTTTACTCCAAACATACCTTTGGTTATTGTGGCCAAAGAGTTTTATTTTTTATTTCCTCAGTCCACAGCACGTGTTTCCACAACTGCCATTTCTTAATGATATTTCAGACAGTGTAAATTGTGAGTTGGAAGCATTTTTATACCTTTTATAGTCTTCCCCTGCTTTGTAGGCATCAATTAGCTTCAGTTTTTCAAACCATCCTTCAAGGTTTGAAGGTTTGACCTGACTAATGAGTCCTAAGTTAAGTTCTTATGCAATACTTTAATTACCTTTTTTTTTTTCAAAGTACCTTGAATGTAAGTTTCATCAAAATTAAGCATGCATTAACATTTGCAGAAATAGTTTTTTTTAATCATTTGCCCACTTTGACTACAGTTTATATTGCAATACAATAAATAAAATGCTTCAAAACTTGAAGGTTTCTCATGCTAGAAACATCCTTTTCTGTGATAAAAGTTTTTTTTTCATTTATGAATGCATTGCTTTATTTTATCACGTTTTATAAGATTGTTTGAACTGATTGTTTGACAGTGGATTGTGCATTAAATGATTAAATAACAAATGACCATTTGTAATGCTGTCTGGCATCCACCTGAGGTGCATGAGAACACCAAACGTAACCAATTTAAATAGATTTTTGTATATTTCCTCATCCCACCGAAATTTATTTCTGGTTATGCTACTGTCAGCACAACATATTACGTGCTTTTGAATCATTACAACACAGCACAGCACACAAGTGTGGATTTGAAGGATGCAATTTTACATGGTGGTTTATGGTAACTACACTTCAAACATTTTAATTAGTGGAAAAAAAGGCTATCACTCATCAGTTTTAGTTTAGCAGCATGAGATGTGTTCACATGTGCCGTACAATGTTACGGCTCTGCTCTGAACTCTAGGTAATGTAAAAATCGCGAGCAATGGTATATTCTTACTGCGGCCTACTATTATTTTGGGCCGTTTCACTACTATTTTTTTATTTCACTCAGGCCAGATGAAATTGCTTGTATTTGATCTACTATTTACAATTTATTTTAAACATGCTATTAAAATAAGCAGTATGCAAATTAAACCCTGCTAACCGCTTCCCACCAAGTTTTAGTTATTAGTAGCCACTCTAGCATGTTCTGTTGACGCATCCCTTTAAAGATACACTCTCGCTCCAGACCAGTTTGTCTAGCTAAAAGACAGTGTACTCAAGTGGACAACAAATTGCAGATGGTGGAGATGTGAAAGTGCTCCACATTACGAGAGACCGATAAAAGTGTCCCATTCCTCGGATCAGTCGACTAACTCCCCATTAATGTTACACGCATTAGGAGACGGGGAGTGCAGGCTACTTCCACTACATCAAAGCCAGAGAGGAAATGCAGGCCAATTGGCGCTCAACCTGACGGGTGTATGTGTGTATTTGTGTGTGTGTGTATAAGAAAGAGAGACAGACACACACACACACACACACACACACACACACACGCACATGTACGCATACAAAAAAGCGGATGAGCTCACTTCTTAAGAGGATAGATGGAAGGGATGAGACCTGACAAGATCCAAATCTTAAAAAGTGGACATGAGCCATATCATTCTGTCAGGACACCACCCATCTAATATAATTACACTTCTCCTTCTTCAAAAGCTGTCCCAAATATCCCCACTTTCTCCTCCCCTCCCTCCGTCTCTCCATCCTCCCTCATTTTCTAACCACATCACAGCACTGACATGTAAATGCACTGTTATTAAATCCTATTAGTCTGGGCTGTCACATTCATCGGAAACGCTATGAAATAATGGCACACTGCTGTTGTTTACATCCAGATTAGACCAGGGATTTGATAAACATTTTGGGAGGATTTGTTACTCAGGTATTTCTTTCTGAGCATACTGGCTCAACAGTTTGAATGAAAAAAAAAAAGAAAAGGTTTTCCTCATAACCACACAGCTACCTTTGATTCTAAATCAGTAATTGAATGGGAAATTCAATTCAGAGGAAGCATCATTATGTGCATAAGGTCTAATCCTAGCAGAGAATATACTAAATCTACAGAGGCATCACAGCAGACTACCCAGAGTCCTTATGTGCACAGAAGGCCCTTAATTATAGATACTTATCAAGAACTGCAGTGGATAAAATAATAAAAATTATTTTATTTACTTTTATTTTCTTATTTACTATTTAATTATTCACTTTTAATCGGCTGTTTTTTTTTGTATTCTGTAATTCTTTGTTCTGTTTCATGTCACTTTTCTCGCTTATTGTGTTTCGTTGCTTTCCTTTCTGCTTCAATTGCCAGTCAGTCAATTGCAGTGGACGAGATCAGCATTTATTATTGGTTTATAGAGTGGTGTTGGTTTAGATTAGGGGTGGTCTGCAGTCCAGAATAGACCCTAGCAAAGTATGTCATTGAGCTGAACCGAGCACTTGAAGAACACTGTAGCAAAACTGTTAAAACATGAAAAACTGGCTGTAGTTCAGACTCCAGTTTTGTTTTAAACCATCAACCATCTCGGTTTCTGTACAACGAAAACAAAAGATTTATCATTGATTGGATTGGAGACAAGTAGGTCAAGTCAAAGTGTTCATGTGAAATGCAAGCTTATCAAAACATATTTACTTCAAAAATTATGATTATTTATAGCTATGAAGTAATCTTTAAAGTTTAAGCATTAAACGATAACTTTCATCATTCAGTCATGTCAGTTGCTTATTCTTTTACCTTTAAAAGCATGGGATGTTATGTAGCTGGACCTTCATGTATTTTAGCTGAAACACATGATTTAGATTATTGCAATAAACAGATTGTCTCTGTTCCAGGCCTAAAGGCTCCTGTTCAGGTTAACAACATAACAACATAAGCCTATTTGCAGTAACATTAGCTAGCAAAAATTTACAAACCCATCTAGCTAACTTTTGCTATGTCCACACTATCACACTTTATGCTAGGTGTCCATACCACTACGGGTTTTGTTTTGGACCTTTAAATGGAAATTTTTGAAAACATTGCTGCCCCGTTTTAAACTGAAAACTTGTGTTTTAGTGTGGATGAGGAAAAACTGAGGCTTTTGGAAACAATGATGCAGACACCCACATTTGCTTCATGATAAGGTTTTATCAGCATCAGCGTATCATTCCCTGATTCATCACACTCCTACTACATGATTCCTTTCTGGAAGAAAGCAAACGGCATCAGCCTTGACTACCAGTGGCGTACGCATCATGGATAATGAATTACAAGTGTTGCTGACCTTGTTGTCTTGTCTAATAGTTATTGTGTTGTTAATAATCTGCTTCTTGTTTATACCAGCATGCAAAAAGCCAGTGTTTGTGAATGGTCACGTGATATGTGTTTTCAGGTGGACAGAGATTATTGCTGATACAGATCTAAAATGCTCGTCTGGACGGAGATCATTTTCATTTTAAAACATGGTGGAATTTATAGCAAAGATGGTATAATTCAGTTATAATTTACATTTTAATTTATAGTTTACTTAAAAGAAAACATCAACAGCAAGAAGGATGGAACAGAATGGAGTTTAAAAAATGTCTATTTTCTACCAGTGTACTGTATTCTATCTATTATAATGTACATTATATATTTCATCTTTGTCCTCTACACTAAAGGGACCAGAATGTAAACTTCAGAAAATAAATATAAATACAGAAAATTCCTGCTGCACTTGTAACACTGAACAACTTGGCACAATTTGTATTCATTTTTATTTATTTATGTGTTCAATTTATCTAACACATTTCTAACAATTAATGTCACTTTACAAAGTATGTGACACAAAGTAGCATAAATTTAAATAGTACCTTTAAGGTGTAGAAAAGAAGAGTAATGTCGTGTTAAGAGAAAAGTTTTCAGCTGTGAATTGAAAGAAGCAATGGAAGTGGTATAATAGCGAGATTGTATGACGAGTTATGAATGTTATGGCTATGAATAGACACAGCATTTGCTTTTGTACCATTTTATATGACTTCTAATGAAATCAAACTTTATTTAACTAAATTAAATGACAGTTACATTTACAATTTACATAATTTTTTAATGAAAACAGATTGAAAGGAAGTAAACACAGACTCCATCTGCCCAGCAATTTACACTATGTAAAAGGTCCTTAGTAAGAAAAATAATTTCATATAGAATTTCTAACCCCAATAAATATTCTGTATGAAACTGATGTAACCAAACACAAAAAATATCCATACTGAACATATTTCTAAACAAATACAGATACAAATAGTAAGTGCGTTATTCTTTTTAAAATCTTTTCTAAAAAAAAAAAATAGGTTCATAGGTCAACACTAGAGGTGTGTCTCAGTTCTAGGATCCCATTGGACACAACAACAAATTTAAAGTTTATACCCATGAAAGGGGAACAAAGACAACAAATAGGTGGCTCACAATTCTATTAGTTTTGTCTATTGTCAGTGCGTCAGGTTTGGTCCTGTGGCCCAACCTAAACACTGCCTTACTGAACTCGAAAATAAAACCATATTTCTCTGAACAAGGCAGCGTATCTCTGGTAGTGTCTCCAAAAATAATAAATTCTTTTAAAAACATATTAGATTGCACATTCAGTGTGATTTTCAAAGCATCGTTCATAAAAGAAAATCATATTGTCCGCTTAAAAGGTCCCCATTTTGACTAGCAGCTGCACTGCTTCCCAGCTCTGTAGTAGCCTGTCCAGCAAACCTTCTTTTTTTAAATGTTTCAACAAAAAGATGACATGAATGAACAAATATTATTATTGATATTACTAAGACATAATCATTTTGAAAGATAATTCCCTATCTTACTTGATCACATTAGAAAGAACGCTTTCCAGAAAGCTGAACAGTTCCAATTATAAACTCGAGCGATGTAGCTGACGTTTTTGAATTGTACAAGTTCAGAAATTGAATAAAGTTCTGCAAGTTGCAATTTGTTGATATAATTTGTGAATGGAAAGATCACTTCATATTCCCTGCAGCCCTGAGGTTTTATTTTTTACAAGTGTTCAAGAGCATAGTGGTAAAGTTCACAAAAAAAACCCCAACCTTCTGGGTTAGACCACACCCACTTCTGCTTTAAATATGAATATAGATATAGATAGAAATATTTTGAGTGCAAAAGAGATATAGACAGTGCCACTGCATCACACACTTCCTTTGGTAGCGTTGCGGTACGTTTACTTAAGGAATGTTTTGATTGTGAGTGAAGGATGTCATTATTGGGTCACTGAATTTTCTAGTTGTTGTAAAGTCAGTCTGAGATAATGCTGACCGTGTTACGTGAACATGCCCGTTTACAGTAGTCGGCCTACTACAAGCTTTATTTGTTCTGCATCCTGCTCCATTTGCATCTTTAAAGTACCTCCTTTAAGACTGATTCAGATTCCCAAATCTCTCTTTCACTCTCTCTTCCCCTTCATTTCAGAATCACCCCCCCTCCACATATCCGCCACTTCCATTTCTAATGATGACACTTTCCTTTTTTTTTTTTTTTTTTTTTTTTACATGTCTCTTATTTTACCCTTTTCTCTTCCTTCTTTTTAATGCAGCGTTTTTTGCCTTCATCGCTTTCGTGCCAAATTTCAGTGAAATTCCACCATTATGCGACAGCTATTTCATTTCGCATTTCTTAATTCCATCTGGGCAAAGTGACAAGCACACAACGTTAATACTTGGCAGAATGAGAGAGACAGACTTGGTTTTAGAGAGACACAGAAAGATAGAAAGAGAAAGTAGTGTACTTGATGTTTTACTGTGGTTTAATTAAACCATGTCCACTGAAAGAGTCGCTTTGTTTGTAGTCTGAAAGCATCTTGCAATTTCATCGCAGTGTGCACGTTCTTTGCCTTTGTCTTTCAAAATATATGATTCACTACCAATGAGTTTCAAACTGCATTTGAGTGCAGTTCATCAGAAATTAAATGATGGCGAGATGGCGACTGAAATCTTAGGAATTTCATTGGATTTGTAAAGGTGATGACAACATATCTGTGAACAAAATCCAAACAACAATGTGTCAGTACATCTTGGAGCTTCACTCATCATCACGTTCTCCAAAATGATTCCTAGTCCCTGCGTGTGCTGTATATAACATAGCATATAATAGTATATGACATTATGCACCATCAATATACCTGTATGTATACTACTACAATTTGGAACATAGTCTTAAAACATAAAAAACCCAGAAAAATTGTAAATTATATTTTTCTGTTGCCAATACAAGACTGCATGTTTGATGCGAATATTTTTCCACCACTTATCAGTCATACTAAAACCCAGTTCAGTATCAATTAAAAGTTTACAATCAGCACATTCAAGATAATTTTTTCATTAGTTTCTAAGAGGTATGAATGAGAAATAATTAATTATAAATAAATAATGATACCAGACCACTGCTGAAGTCTCGATTAAAGCAGCTCTGATAATAGTTATACTAATTCCCTCATTCTAATATGTTATTATTTCTATGAGTAGCAACTTACACAGGGACTGGCATGGTGGAGGCTGCACATGAGCAGATCAGAAAAGCATATGATTTATTTAGCGTTTTATTTAGAGGTTTTTGGAAGGAGTCTGCAGTATCTGTGCTTTTTTAAACATCCATCCGTTATCTATGCCACTTATCTGTTAAGGGTCAAGGGGAAGCTGGAGCCAATCCCAGCTGACTTCGGGCAGGAGACGGGGTACATCCTGGGCAGGTTGCTAATCTATCTAACACAGAGACAAACACATGCTCATATTCATACCTATACAAATTAGAGTAGCCAGTTGACAGAATCTGCATGTCTTCGGGTGTAAATCAGAGCACCGTGAGGAAACACACACGGGCTCAGACTCAGAACTTTCTTCCTGTGAGGCGACAGTGCTAACCACTGCACCACCGTGTTGCCCCTTTTTTAATAGTCAGATGTAAAACTGTAACTTTAACGTCTTCAAGTCAGACGAATTTACAGTTTCTCTGTAACTCTGTAACAAAAGAGAGAGAAAAAGAGAGGCCGGTGAGTGAATGACTGCTTATAATTGTTAGAACGTTAGCTAACTTATTTCATGGATGCACCGCAACATTAACTAAAACATTGATTTAAAAAAAAAAAAAAAACTTTAATCAATAAATAATTGTTAGTGTTGGCATGCTGCTGTGGTATAAGAGGTACAAAACACGGAAAGTACAAATTCAGGAGGATAACAATAAGTGTGTATTGGTATTTTAGTCCTTATTTAGAACAGGCATTTTACTTTTGCTGATGATAATTGTGACCTTAAAGTCATCTCAGGTAGCCTATATTGCAGCTAGCTAACATTGCTAACTTACTCTTGCTAATTATTCTAACTAGGACGGTTATCTGTAACTAAAATAATGAGCTATTATGTATATTAACTGATGGTATAATGAGCAATGGTTTGTCTCAATCGGATGCTCACATGCACATCTTGGCTTAGTTTTTTTAAGTGATGAGATTAAAAAAGGCTGAGAGATACAGTCACGATCTTCTCATTATACTACGACTGCATGTTGTCCTGAGTGAAGTGAGTTTGTTGTTGTGTAGGTTCTTTCTTTGTTGGTCACTGACATGAGAGCTTTAGAAAAGAGTCAAAAAGGTTGTGAGTTGGCAAATATTGATTCATGACTTCTCACTAAGTTCAACTGTTAGCATGAAACATCTAGGCCTAACTTCCCTTCTCCACTATTTCATGCCAAGGTCACTGATTTTTATCAGTGCTCTAGGTCCTGATTTCGTTTCCCATCCACTCAAACACTGAGAACGAAAAACCACGTCCACCGGCGCCGCTCATCCTCTCTCACTTCTTCTCCCGCACTTCATCAAACTATCAGTTCCCATTCCAGTCACGGTCAGACGGTCGTTCGTTAGATTAATTATAGGCACTCATCTGAATTATGATTAAAGGACTCGGCAGAAACCCAATTAGCATTGTTTGATTCTGGCAATCAATTAAGAGCTTTCTTTCATGGGGAAGGTTGAAACCTCATCAGCAGAATTAGGTCCAAAATTACCAAACCAATTATATAATAAAAAAACATTTTTTACTATAATAAATGGAATGTGCAGATCATATAGATTGTGGTAATCATCTTATCATTTCAGTTATTTCTTGTCATCTTCAGAGATATGTTAGTGCACTTGCCAAAAATGATAGAGATTTGTACTAAGTAGGAGAAAGTATCTCATAGATTGACTCCAGTGAATATAAACTATGTGGATAAAATGTCTCTTCAAACACAAACTCCAGTTTATCAAGTTCCCGGTAATCTGAAGGCAGTAGAAGTTCCA
Source organism: Notoglanidium macrostoma (assembly GCA_030068235.1). NCBI lineage: Eukaryota > Metazoa > Chordata > Actinopteri > Siluriformes > Auchenoglanididae > Notoglanidium > Notoglanidium macrostoma. The sequence goes on from JAQQZR010000010.1 coordinate 5,937,743, forward strand.
ATTGTATTTGTACAATAAGGGATGGAATTTGTAAATGCAAAAATATATGTCATTACATTTGTATGCTCTGCTTCATTTTTCTCATTCTTTAAGTGTGCATGGTGGCTTGGGAAAACCCTTCGGATGTCTCTATGGCTTAATCCAACTGAATTATTCTGGAAATAGTGCACATTGATAGCTCAAGAACACACAAATATATTGAACCGAAATGAAATACTTCGGACACAATATGGCCAAATGTTTACTTTTTCTACTCTAACAGAAACAGATCCCGGATAAGCCACACTCACTGACAGCATGTTAGCTAGCTGCCTAACTAGCTCACATTGATTGTACATTCCTGTTAAAGGTGCTTCCGGTGAAATTGGCATCCCTTCTTCCTTTTCATCTTCATCTTTCACGAGCTTTCATATTTGAAGTCAAAATTATATTCAAGAGTAATGTATTTCATTTTCGCTAACTCTACTATAGCAATGGTTTCAGTGGGATCGTTGCTAGGATTGGATTTTTATGTGGTGAACACGCATAAGCAGAGTTATACACACAGTCCAACGTCCCAGTGCAGTTATACTTAATATAAACAGTCTTGAAATGCTGCTCGTCCAATCAGACGAGTGAACCAGAGTTAACTGTTGTATAAAGGCCTTTATAGCACTGCATTGTTGAATTCATGAGGGAGGAGATGTGGTTTCGTTTTCTAGAATAGCACCTCTGACATAAGTGATAGATTTAGATTAATGCTCTTGCTTTAGTATGTAATTGTTTCTATAGTTACAGTTCATTCACAGGTACTTATATGATGGATGTTCCACATAGATTAAGTTTCCCTCACTATGGGAAAGTCTTCAGAACAGAGGAATGTGTGCTTTCTGGCTTCTCGGTCACATGACAAGCTGCATTTTTTGTCTTCTGTAGTTTTAAGAGAAAAAAAGAGTGACTGCTAAGGGAACAACTATAAAGGGGCGCAAATAAAGGAAGCAATTCGCTCGTAGCTGACACTTGAGCGCTAGTGGACATTTGAGGCTCTGGTTGCCTAGTTATCCCTGTTGTATGTTTATTGGTGCGTCACCAGTATCCTTCACTCCCACTGATAGTCGACTCAATCCTGCTGCTACAAAGCTGAGATTAGTTTAAATTGGTAACCACCCATTTCGCGTCACCAGTGGGTATGCCGCCCGCCATCGCTACAAGTCACCAAGTTTCACTGACATTCAATGCTCTCTGGTCGCCACATCACTGATCACTGTTCCATTACATTATATGTAACGACAAAGGGTTAAAAAGCACCATATGACATTCATTAATAAATTCAAAATTGCAATAAATGGCAAATAGCTGTGGTAAAAAAGAAATAAAATACTTTATCATGTCACCCTCATGGGTTATTCTTTATGTAACATTTGACAGTAATGTTGTAGATTAGGTTATAAATATAAAGGTAGGTGGGACATCTTTTAGTGGAATTTGAATGAAATCTTTAAATGGGATTTTCTCCTTTTTCATTTTTGATATTCAGGAAAACTTGAATTTTTCAGGACTATGTACTGTATATAGTAGAAAATATCAACATTTCACCATGTGAAGGGTTTTCCCAGGCCACCACATATACGGTATGTTCTGATCATTTTGGTCACAAGATATTTTTTAGACCCACATTGCAGTGAGGTTACAGTAAAACCTTATACCACTTTACTGCCAGTCAACTTAACAACAGCTCAGACTGTTGAGTTTATGGAGGAAATCGTTCCAGTGACTCAGCAGAGATGAGACGTCCATGGCCACTCATTGAAAAAGTATGTTTCCTCCAGACTCTCAAAAATAATAGGTGTACACATATATACATAGACATATCAGCATACAAGGACTCTTTGCCCTTGAGAAAGCATGTTGCAGCAAATTGTCTCTATTATAACATTGACTGCTAAGTGTTTTTGAGGCATAAGCTAGCAAAGAGTAAATGCTGTACATGATAAACAGGTTCATTCACAGATGATGGATGTCAGTGTGTTATTATTTGTGTTTAAATAATTTTCTCTGAATAGTTTTGGGTGGTTGCTGTCAATGTCGTTGCAGCGTCTTTTCTTTTAAATGCGTAATAAGCAATAAGATTCTTTCATTTTTATTCTACTCAAGTTGCTAAGTAACAGTACTTTTATTTACTTCGGGATTTTGCTCCAACCTTCAACGTTCATTAGTCAATGTGTCTGACACATACACTCACCATCCACTTTATTAGGAACACCTGTACACCTCTCATTTATACAGTTATCCAATCAGACAATCATGTGGCAGCAGCGCAATGCATAAAATCATGAAAATACAGAACAAGTGGACTCAGTTAATGTGCATATTAAACGCAGAATGGGGAAAAAGTGTGATCTCTGTAACTTTAACCGTAGCATGGTTGTTGGTGCCAGACAGGCTGGTTTGAGTATTTCAGAATGTGCTGATCTCCTGGGAGTTTCACACACAACAGTCTCTAAAGTTTACACAGAATGGCGAGAAAAACAAAAAAACATCCTGTGAGCGGAGGGTCTGCAGGCTTAAACACCTTATTGATTTTTTTGTTTTTTTGTTTTTCTCGCCATTCTGTGTAAACTTTAGAGACTTTTGTGTGTGAAACTCCCAACAGATCAGCAGTCATAAACTAAAAGGGGTTAAAGTTACAATTACAGTAAGAGACATCTCACTTTTTTCCCATTCTGATGTTTGATATGAAAATTGCCCTGGATCTACATGATTCTTTGCAACGAGCTGCTGTCCCATGATTGGCTCATTGTTTAACTGCATAAATGTGCAGGTGTACAATAGGTGTTCCTATTAAAGTGGACAGTAAGTGTATTGTGGCCACTGAAGCATGAAATCTGAGTATGACCTTTAGTTTAAGCTTCATTGGTCTTAACGGGTTTGTGAATAGGTAGAAGAATAAGCCAACTTTTATTTTTTTCATTCCTTTTAGCAAGAAATAAGCAGACAAACAAAATTATTTTATTTCTGATCTTGTCATGTTTTTTTCTGATCTTGAGATGGTAGAAGAATTGGTAGCAATGGGAATGGTACTTGGTTTATACTGTAAATAAAAAAACGCATTGTGCAGAGCATTTTTTGTACATTTCTTCCAGCAATTGATTTTCTCTCCTCTTCCTCCTCCTTTCCGTGGCTATCAGTTCCCTCGTTGTGTGCGTTCATAACAGAGTTGTCACCATTTTTGGCATCCCGTTGATTAGTTTACTGTTGCTTGATTGGAAATTAATTAAAGCGATTAAAGCAGGAGTCCCAGTGGAGCTGAGCTGACAATGTTGACTCAGGAGGCAACCATTCTGACATGCAAGTGGAAAAAAAAAAGAAAGAAGAAAAAACTTAGAGAGAGAAGAAACAAGATACAGACAGGAAAATTTAAATAGTTGTCTTATTCTCTCTGACCAATTAAGTCTTTATGCCAGGTCGTTACACTTCTGTAATAGTAGAAAGTAGATTGAGAAATAATGGAATATAAACGAGTGTGTGGTGAACTGTTACGTCTTCTGATAGGCATACTGATCGAAGCTTTTAATCTGGATTGCTTCAAAAATTTGAAACTTGAACTTGTGCAGTGTTAGACAATATCAAACTTAACTTTTCAACTCAGACAATACTGCGCTTCTATAAAACCCCACTCTTTGGTTTGTCTTTTTCTTGTACAAAAAATGACCTAAAATAACCTTAAATGAACAATGAACTGGGCGACAGCTCCTCTGTTTATGAGCTTGCCGACACTTCAATTGGTTTCCAGACCTTTCTTTGGACTTCCCCTCATTACCCTGGCTATAAAAAAGGGGGTTATATGAAAACTGTTTGGGTGGCATTTCTGAATGTGTGTGTCAGTTCTACAGGGGCTAGGTTTGGTTTCCATAGCAATGTGACCCAAAGTGCTCACAGTAACCTAATTGGTATGCGTCTACTGACCACCTTTATTGAAGCCAAGCTAATCACGAGTCTCTGTTTGTAATGAAGAATGGTACTAGAGAAATGTACTGCCTAACGGGGGGTTTTCCTCCACTACCATATTCGAACACCCCTTTTTGGTACTTTCTTTCTTTATGCCCCATCAGTGGCCTGCTTACCCACAATGCACAGATGTGATTGGCAGGACTTATCTGAATACACTGGAATGGCTTGAGGAGTAGCTGAGTGAGTGAAGTTCCAGTAGGGGTGTAGTTCCTCAGGATCACTCCACCTGCGTTACAGAATTCTGTGAATGAGGACATCATTCAGGGGTGAATAAGAGAAGAAGACAAAGAGCTCAAATGGTGTCCTAATAGGAGCTTCTGAGACTCAAATACCAGCAATCTGTTGGAGATATTTGGACTAAAGGACTGTAAACTTCATGACAAAACCCCAAAAAGGAAATATATAAATAACAAATCCCAGCTGACTTCGGGCGAGAGGTGGGGTAGACCTTGGAGAAGTTTCCTTTCTATCACAGGGCTAATAAAGAGAAGAACAGCCATTCACTCTATTTAGAGTAGCCAGTCGTCCTAATATGCAGATCTTTAGACTGTGGGAGGAAACCGGAGCACCCAGAGGAAACTCACGCAGGCACAGGGAGAATATGCAAACTCCACACAGAAATGCCCCAGTCGGCCGTGAGGTTCAAACCTAGAACTTTCTTGCTGTTAGGCAACAGTGCTGATCATTGTACCACCGTGCCCCCTTATAAATAAATAAAAATAAATAAATGAATATCTCATACCAAGTATGAACGATATTGCATTCTCAGCACCAACTTACCTGCTCATGTGTCACAGGGCAGTGTAGCACACTTGGAGGAAAGTGCTATCTACCTTCTTCTGCATACATGAGCTCACAGGTGCCCACGATTGCTACTGCCTCTGTGATTGACAGGACAGAGACAGTATGCCATCCCTCCTGCCCAGAGAGCAGGGCCAGTTTGGTTCCCTCGACTCCTGGACACTGACTATGGTATCATTGGGATTCAAACTTCAAGTTTACCAATGATTTTCTGTTACATCACCTAGGATTGGCTGCATATTTTTACAATATAAAGTAAGCCCTGTTTTTCTACCAATGTGTGCCTTATTTCTGAGCTATAAACAGTTCCTGCCTTATGAAACTGAGAACACTGAGTGCAAACATGACAGAACGTGTTAATGGAAACGAGGCTGATTATTCTCTATCATGGGGAATATTGAAGGGTTTAATTAACACTAGGTCATACTTTTTTCCAAAACATTACTCATTTACATGTACCCATTATCACTAACATTTTAGAAGCTATACATAGTTGTTCCTTCACCTCAATTTATTTCTCTTTTTACTTAAAGCAGCTTTCTCAATCATGTTACTGAGAAACCACAAACCCCTTCATCCCGAGGACTCTCGTCTGCTTCTATGCATTTCAAGCCACTTTAATGAGCTTCTCCCATCCAGGCCAAGCTGCGAGGACTAATTGATAAATGCTTTTAATAATTCCTAATTAGCACAAGTACAATAATAATTGGCTTGCTAATCTGCTGGAATAATTAGCGGTGTAGCGAGTAGCAATGCTGTGCGCCCGAATGATCACCGTGGGGTTCCTGATGTCGACTGGCCACTCAAGGGAGGCTCCTGCGGTGGGGACAGAGGCATCTTTTGTCAGCTAGGAGATTGTGGGTGGCCCCAGGTTTCTGGCCAGGAGCTTTTTTGTGTCATGCTAGTAATTGAGTCGCTAACTAGCTTGTGAATAGGAGTAGTGTGTTAAGGGTTGGGGCAAGGAGGCAATTGGTGGAGACACCTGCTCAGTTCCCCCAGAGTCTAGACCAACAAAATGAGAAGCTGTGTGGATCTGCTTGAGTATGCAGGACTGATGAAAAGTTTGTAATTCTGCCTCGGTTTAATGGGGTTAAATTGGTTTAATGGTATATTAAGTTTAATGGACGAGGGAACGCAGCAACTGTGAACAGAAGGTAACTACAGTGAACAAAAAAACCTTTCAGATGTTTGATGGTGATTAGCTTGTGTTCTGACCAACAAGCAAACCTGTTTTGACATTTATACTACATGACATGTTAAGGCTACATGCTTTCAAAGTGAAGCCTTGTTGATGTCCTTGTGTTGTGGGTTTCCTTTATCTGCTGTTGCGTCGTCTCTTTTACGCTGTCTGAAAATTAATTGTACATTCTTTACAATCTTTTTACAGTGCACCAGGTTAGAGCTGGGCGCATCCTTCTTCATGCTTTGCAAAAAACACACACACACACACCAAAAAAAAAAAAAACAACCCAAAATTTCTTTTATACTGTATATTACTCAGTGTTCCCAGAACTAAGTGTAAGAATTCCCTTTAGACAGGCTAGAAAATCTCTGGTGCCCTCTAATTATTCTCTAACATGGTAAATTGGTGGAAAATTAGCTGCTAATAATCCCTTAATTCGTGCCCTGCTAATGGCCTGTTATCCTAAATTGTTATGTTAATTGAGGTTTCATCATAAGTGGGGATTGATCATGCTGTCATAGGTTAACACAGTTTTTTTTTCCTCCTCAGCCTTTTTCCAGCAGTTAATGCTGTTAATAAAATTCAGTTACCATCAAATGTTACACCCACAATACATCAGTCTTGCTGATGTACTTTACATTTTTCCATGGCTCTGCAATTTTTTTTTCTTTTGATGGGTTAAAATCCTTAAAATCTTCTAAACGTGCCACTAGACATTCCACAGTCCTGTAGCGCAAATTAAAAGAACATCATTATATTTCAACGTGGTTTGGAAAAGTGTGAAATTCAGTGCAGCATTTTTTTACAGACCTTTTTCAATCTTGTCTCTCAGCGGCTTTCCCGGTTTCTGATACTGCCAGGAGCGTATCCGCCATGCCAAGGTTGACATGTCATCTACGTAGAGGGAAGGCCGTCTGTAAAATATGCTAACATATATAAAGATACGGTGGGTCCCCTGGCCTTTTGCTGACATTTACAGCTACCGGGCAAGGACATGGCCTTTTCTTTCTTTTCCTATTTTTCCCAACTAATCAGGTGGCTTGAATAGGGGCCAGATAAGGCTATTGTTTGCCTTGACAATGTCCTGATGGTTTGGCCCTGTGCAGATCATAGGCAAGGCTCCTCTTTTAAAAAGAAAAGAGCCGACAGAGAGAACTCATTACTTTACTGCCTCTGCGTTAATTAGCTAACGGAAAAAAGTGTTTTAGAATAGACAAGAAAAAGGAAGGAAGAAAAAACCCTTTGCTAACATCTGTGTTTTGGGGTGAGTGGGGATTTTAAATGGCGTTATGGGCAAGAGTGTTGTAATTATCAGTTCTAATGGATTTTATGTAAAGGACACTAGGATTTGGTTGGGTTGTGATCGCAGGTGTACATGCCTAACTTTCACTGACATACACTCTGACTTACATATTGCTAGCAAATATGAGCAAATGTGATTCCAATTAAATCGGTTCTAATCAACGTTTGGAAAACTATTGACCCAAACATCGATACTTGAGGAACACATTGAATTCACATTCAATTTTTTGGTCAATTTTAACCTTCGCTATCTAACAGTGCCCACTGAATAACACTAATATAAAGCTTGCCATGATAATATAGGGTCTGTATTATTTATCTGCTGTGTGTACTTTGCTTTAGTGGCTTTACTATTCAGGCCACACAGTGCTGTGTTTTGAGATGTAAGGAATGAGACAGAGAGAGAGAGATCACAGGGGACGTCTGATGGTCTTATCAGACTGCTCGCCTTTCTTCTCCCTCTGATCTAAATCAAGCTATATGTTTGCTCTCTCTTCTATGGACTGGTGGCCTTCAATGTTAAAGAACAGTTCATCCGGTATCACGGGCAAAAAGCAATTTCTAGGCCTTTAAAATGTCAGAGCACTCGAATCATAATGCTAGAGGAGGTAAACTGATGGTCGCTAATTATACAAATGACTTGAATTGTACCATCTTGAAGCAAAAAATTTGATCTAAACAATGACTGTTAAGCATTTTTGAGCAATTTTGTTGGATTTCCTGCAGTTGAGATCATAACAAAACCTCCATTAAGTCATGAATGAATATACGTTTAGAAATGATGTCTACATGCTTTATGGTAATATTACGCTAATATTACTGTGTTTTGTTAGTTATTATAGCAAACATGATCAAATGAAGATGTAGCTGAATTAAGCGATATCACACTCGACGTCATGCTGTTGTACTTAATATCAGCATGTTTGCGATTCGGTTGTGGCTAATCAATGCCATGCTGATATTCAGTACTGATTTTATGCAACAGTTCTATGAACAAGAAATTAATATCTTGTGATATTTTAGGCATAAAATGGCTAAATGTTCTGTTTATTTTTGCTCCACAAGCAGAAATAGATCCCAAAGAAGCCACAATCACTTTATAGCACATTTACATTTGTCATTATGCCTTATCCAGAGCAACTCACATACGTCTTAATTTTTATACAAGTGAGCAGTGAAGGTTAAGGGCCTTGCTCAAGGGCCCAGCAGTGGCAGCTTGGTAGTGGGATTGGCACACACGACCTTCCGATCACTAGTTAAATGTCTTAACCACATCAGCAAGCTGGCTAGCTAGCGCACGTTGATTTGTACATTCCCAATAAAGGTGCTTCAAGTAAATATTGGATCTCTTCTTCCTTTTCATCTTCATCTGACGAGCTTTCATATTTTAAGCCAAAAGTCTGCTGATAATGTTGCTAACATTACCGTTGTAACCGTTTCTAACAAGGAAATGGACTCAGGACACAGACAAGCAGATCAACTCTGAAAGTAGCTCTGACTATTTTACATTTTTAAATATTTTACTATTCTCATTTTAATATGTTACTATTTCTTTAGATTTCTATGGCTAGCAATAACAAACAGATTTAGAAGTGTGCTCTAACTTAACAAGGAAAAACTTATATCATTGACATTGTTACTCTTTCTGTATTTAACATTTATGGAAGGAGACTCCAGTGTCAGCACTTTGTAACAGTCAGTAGATTTTCCACCACAGGAAAGTCTGTAGATTAGAACACTTTGCTCTTTCTGGTTTCTGAGTAACAGGATCTGCTGTATTTTCTGTCATATTAACCTAAAAGAAAGAGAGAAAAATGAGAGGCCGGTGAAAGACTGACTGTTTATAGCTGGTGTAACGTAAGTGATAACAGGAACATTGTTTATTGGACATACCATAACATTAACAGTAAATATAAATGATTAAAAAGCGTGACTTCATATTAATACATTTATTATTAAATTATTTTAATCATTGTTGAATCACTGTGGTATAAGAGGTGAATTTGTTACGTTTCTCAAATACTGCAGTATGGACCAGTGTTTTTTAAAGCGTTCATTGGAAGAAATTCTTAACACTGAAGATGTTATAAGGCTAGTCACACACTTTCAGGAAGTCAAATGCTCTAAACAGGAACTCCATGTATAACTATACAAGTCTTCCTTCTTTTCCCCATGTTTATGACATATTGTTTTCATAACACGAGTGGTGTTTGTAGCATCTCTTTCCTTTGTGTCATCCACGTTCTGCAAGGACTAAAGAGATTAGGATCATGCCTCGAGTGTGCCTCTCTGACGACTCGCTCAGGCACTGACAGGTTAATTTGTTTTTCTCATGTTTCCTCTTTTGTCCATGCCTGACATACAAACTTCCCTCCTTTTTACTGTAGGAGGATGCTGGAGCAGGGAAGGGGTTGCCTGGAGCATGGAACTGAAATTCCCACTGTTTAAGATGACTTCTTACACAGTGGCGAGTCCTTAATGGAGGGATTGGACCAAAAAAAACCCAACAACAAGATCCCATGTGTAATGTGGGATGTAATGTTAGCATGAAAGAAATATATAGGCGAATAATAATAGCTTATCTTTACGCATAAAGAGGACAAGAAGGCTGCTGCTCTTTTTATGTATAAGAGGTCGACCAATCATGTTTTTAATGGCATTAAAGTAATTTAACAGTGGATTTTTGAAGTCATGTTTTTAACGCAATTCTTAAAAGAAGGCTCTCAGAAATTTAGAAATTTGCATGACGTTGACCAAATGACATTTTTTAGCAGAATACTTATTATTTGTAATTATGCCAAAACGTCTTATGATGTTTCAGCTCACCTCTGCTTTTACAGGTCCACAGAGTGCACTCGGAAATACTCCACCAATCCCCAGATCTATTAGTATCACTGTAATGATCCATATTCGCTTGGCCAGACTGATTCCTTATGTAAAAAAAAAAAAATGCAAAAATCCACTGTTAAATTACTTTAATGCCATGTTAAAGTGTTGTCAAATTACCACCACATTACTTCCCCCCAGTATAGCACTTAAGACCCAGCAGCTGGACCTGGATATTGGAGCCATTTTGTGTCATTAGCCAGCTTCTGATTGGTTGTAAAGACTCAGGGGAATATGGGAAGATGGCATTTAGGAAGACATCTTTACTGATTTAGATTTAAAAACACACTCAGGTGCACCAGAAAGTGGGGGTGGATGATATGATAAATTCACGGTATATGATAAGCTTACGACCCAATAGCATCTTTTTCTTTAATCACGATATTTGCTTACCACTTCACATTTTCACAAATGAAATAACATCAGAGCATCCAGGCACACCTTCCTTATGTAACTTAGATGTTTTTGCAAATAACTGTTTACGAAATAGAAAAACACCCAAAAATCTTATCTATAGTAATTGAAATGCCCCAATACAATATGCCCTAAAGAAGGATTTTTTAAATAGATTTAAAATTATGAGTAAGACACAAAACAAATCATGTCTCATCTTATTTATTACTCTGTACAGAAGCAGCCCATTGATAGTGAAATTCTACAGTGTTTATTCAGGTTTTTGATATAAAGAGATAAAATGTTCAGTATTAGTGTACATCACAGCACATACGATAGATGCTATAGCTTATAAAATAATCTACTGTCCATGGAATTCTCTGGCAAATGATTTGAATATGATGCTATTTATTTCAGAATTGCTGCTGCTTAATAGTGTATTTTCAAGGGCTTTCTGTCTCTTGTGCTCGATTTCCAATGCAAAATGTAATTGTCATGCTTATTTTTAAATTAATAGAAAATGCCCGGCATGCCAGATGAGCGGTGAGATGCTTTAGTGTTCTTTGGCAACAGTTCAATTTCATACCACTGTGAATATGCTGCTAAATTTAATTTCCGAAAAAAAACGATAAGTATAATAATCAAATTTAATTTATTTCTTTATGCGATGAATTAGATATTGTGTAAGCGTATTTAGCCTAAGAAACAGTGTGTTATGACAAATATATTTACTGCTTTATCAGGACTTCCAATTAGCCTTAAAAAGGTCATTACACACAAACACAATAGGTGTTTACATCAATTTCCCTTCTCCATTTTCCCACGTGCGTTTTTACCTCGTTTAGACTAATAGAAAATTTCTAATCGGATAGAAATTCTTCATGGTTGTTTTTAAAAGAAGGTCATTTGGATATAATAGTGTGCAACACAAAAAATCCACAGGCTTATTAGTCTGCATTTTCTGGCACAGTGTGAGGAGCCTAATAGCAAGCTGTCAACAAAACAGTACTGCAAAATCTCTAATGATGTTTTAAACATTCATTGAATCAGTGTTGCTCCCTGCTGGACTTAATTTCATTTAAAGATTTAGGTGTCTCAAAAGGCAAGTTACTGTATAAAACTAAACATTTAGTCAAAATAGTAAGTTATTTTAGTTGACAGAAGCCAGGTATAGCTTATAAATTAGACTATATGGACTGTATTAATGCATTTTACAAGTGGGTTTAATTGCACCAACTGGTGTACGTCTGACTTTGTAATCAGGAGTAAAACATTTCAAAACAAAACTAACAAAAAAAAACCTAACAAAAAAGACATATAATTTGTTTCATAGAGAGTAAAATCCATGTAAAAAGCATAGATTAAATGGGTAACTATGAAGCAATGAGTTGCCAGACTAGTGGTTCTTACAGTGGGGTCTGGTGATTTTGTGTGTGTGTGTGTGTGTGTGTGTGTGTGTGTGTGTGTGTGTGTGTGTGTGTGTGTAGACAGTAACAATCAAAATTTTAGACACACATTCTAATTCAGTGGTTTTTGTTTATTTTTATTACTTAAAAGACACTTCATGTCTTAAAGTAATGATGGACTGTCATTTCTCTTTACTTAGTTGTTTTTTGAGTATTGTTCTACAATCTAGAAAATAGTCAAAATAAAATTAAATATGAATGTATGTGTGTGTTGACTGTTACTGTATGTTTATGATTATACAATAGTGAGCTCTGGTCCACTAATTCGACTGGTTGAGCGGCATTCCAGAAGTGCTCATTTTTACTATAACTATACAGTTAAATATGTCTTTAGCTACAAAAAACTATGAGAATTTTTGTTTTTTAGATAGCATACTGTTTAGTTGAGAATTTATTAGCCACATGCTAACGGATATTGAAGAAAACCGGAAGTGGATGGAAAGCAGTGTGTGTCAGCAGCATCCAACGGCCCTGCGTGCTCGCGCCACTTCACTGTACACGGGTGATTTTTTGCTGGTTCTATTGCAGGGTTCGTCGATCCTGAAATTATGGGCGCTACTGTCTTTGTGCGCCTGTGTAATTTACTTGTTTCCTACTTGCTGTGATTGAGGCGAAATGGAAGCGGCCGGGGCTCGGTGCACTTGCAATTGCAGCTGTTCTTGCCCTATATTTTGCTCTTGTCTAAAAGAGCACTGCTTTGGAGAGGGGAAAGCCGGAACTGCAATTTCATATGCGGTAATGTCAAGAGGCTTCACTATGCAACCCTGAAACTATCATTTACATGCCCTTTTGCTCTTTCAATGGAATTTTCCTAACTAATGCATATTTTTATCATAGAGCCCTATATTTGATTGTGATGTACTATTTTAAATGGTTTAGCGTAGGCCTACGCATGCACTGTAAGAAAATCAAGGGGGAAAAAATGTCACCCTTCACGGAGCCCTACACTGAGAACCACTAATGTAAACATATGTATATATACAGTATATATACAATTCATGCTTACTGACCACTTTAAATAGAATACCTACACACTTGCACATTCATGCAATTATCCAATCAGCAAATCATGTGGCTGTAGCACAATGAATAAAAGTCATGCAGATGCAAGTCAAGAGCTTCACATCAGACATCAGAAAATGTGATCTCAGTGACTTTAACCATAGCATGGTAATTGGTGCCAGATGGACTGCTTTGAGTATTTCAGGGACTGCTGATCTCCTAGGAATTTCAAACACAGCAGTCTCTAGAGTTTACACCGAATGGTGCAGTAAATGAAAAATATCCATTGAGTGGCAGTTCTGTGTGAAACCCCTTGATGATGAGAAAGGTCAGAGGAGAATGGCCAGATTGGTTTGAGTTGACAGAAAGGCTACGGTAATTAAATTAACCACTCTTTACAACTGTGGTGAGCAGAAAAGCAACTCAGAAAGCACAACACCATCGAACCATCGAGGTGGATGAGCTACAATTGCAGGAAACAGCATCTGGTTCTACTCCTGTAAGCCAAGAACAGAAATCAGAGGCTACAGTGAGCACAGGCTAAAGAATAATGTCACCTTGAATCGAGCGTCAGTGGAAAGTTCAAAGATAAAAAGCCCTAGGGCGATAATAGCTAGTGAAAATATTAATTTAAATTACATATTGAAATTATGTTTATGGAATCTGTACTGAGGGCTACAGAGGAATTTATTTTACAGTCAAAGAGGCAACAATTGAGAGAACCCCTTTAATAAACAGCACCATTTGAATGAAAGGATCATCAATATGTTGGTAGTTTTATCTTGGTTATTTTTAAAGCCTGGATTTAGGATATTTTAATGTTCACTTGTACAATTAAAATGAACATGCGTGATTATACTTCTAAGCTTGTGACAAAAACCAACCTCCTCTCTTTACCTTTCTACTGAACCTGCTTTTGGTTTCTCCGGTAACCAAAGCATCTGGGTTGGTTAAGCCAAATCTTTTCAATGAAGGAGTTTAGCTAATTTAGCTCCTTTGGATTAGGATTCACATCACAGGCTCCAGAGAACACCTACTCCTCTCACAAATAAACACAGCGTATGACTCATAGGCTTCATGTTTAGTGTTGAACAGCACAGGAAGCATGGGGAGCTATTGCGTAACTTAGCTGAAATAAATAATAAAAGGGTTTTTGCTTTGCTAAATTGTACGGATATATTCAGAAATTCTGAATACTGTTAGGATAAGGCAGCTTTCACATGCAGTAATGAATTATTAGAATCTAAACATCAGCCTGCAATAAACATGTTATGAGCTTGTTGAAAACAGTTTTCCTGCATTATATACCTGTATTATGTACATTATTATTGTTATTCTTTAATTACGTCATCACTGCATGACCTACATCCTTTTTCTCTTCTCCTCATGCCACAGGGGGGCAGATGTCCCCACGAGTAAAGGCGAGACTGGTACTGAGTGTTTATTTTTTAGCTACTGACTATTCATTATGAAAAGAAATAACTGTATTCAGCTATGACACACATACAGTGTGCATCTCTCTCTGCCTCTGTCTCTGACTCTCCTTTTTTTCTGTCTCTCTGCTGGCTACTATCTAATTATCCCTTATGCTTAATTGGCTAACTACGACTTTGCCATCCACTTGCTACTGCTGGAACACTCGCTTGCACATTGTTGCTTCTCCAGGTGTCCTGCAGCATCCAGCTATAACAATCAAACAGCTCAGGAATAGGAAAGACAAATTCATTTCAGTCAGTGGCATAGCCTATACATCGTGTAAGGAACAAAATTTGAACGGGTGTGCTGTTATATGAAAATAAATAATGACAGAGTGGTGTGATGTGGCTCGAATTAAAGGAGATTATTGAGTTTATTCCTTTAACAGCATGTGTTTGATCCGTCTTATACAAGAGTAATTTGCTCATACAATTTATTAATGAACAACGTAATTTTTATACGTTTTACAGTTAAGTTTAATGTTGTGGATTGTCCACGAGACAATTTACTTCCCCTTGTTATATTTTTTTGAATTCTCATTAAAATTGTGATAATTATTATTTTTAAGAGCTGCTTTTTATTACAAATTACATGGAAATGATCTCAGTAAGTATGCAGTGCTTTTAGACATGTTGGTGTCTTTTGGTGAAATTGGAATTGAATCTTTAATTCGTTTTTCCAAATGCTTTATCTTGTGAGTGCGAGAAACATATTTCAATTTAAATAAAAAGGTTAGTTTTTAGAACATATAGTAGCATGCAAATAACTCTACATGCACATTCTAACAGTTCACATATGCGTAGATTATCCCTTCTCCCACAGGAGCAATTACAAACCACATATGTTTTTTTGCTGGAGCAAATTGAGGCGAATAAAACGGGCCAGTGAAGTGAGTGATATGCACTGAATGGAGGATACAGGACACACACACACACACACACACACACACACACACACACACACACATACACACAGCTTATTAATCAGCTCTGGCAGCAGCTATAGAAGGGAATCGACAGCAGCCACTAATCACAGAACATATCTACTTCATTGATCCATAACCCTCTTTCACATAACACTCGCAATTTTGTATAATACCTATAATACCTTTGCACTCAGACTCAAGGAGCTGTCATGTCAATCTACAGAGAGTTTCTGGAGTACACGTCACATTACATCATATCATATCACATTGCATCACATCGCATCACAGCTCTGAAAACAGAAACACACCCTTTGGGCCTCTCCTGACCCCTTTTATTTAGGTTGATGGGACATTTTGGAATATAGTTTGGTTCAAATGTGATATACTTTCTGTCTTATGGTATATACTGTGTAAATGAACTAAATATACTATTGGATCAATAGGCAACTTTTTTTAAATTTCCTGGCTTGAGAGTTGATTGATGAAGTATTGTCTTATTAAGATGTAATTTTAAGGGCTTTAGTGTGTGTTTTACGTGACGGCATGGTGGTGCAGTGGTTAGCGTTGTCGCCTCACAGCAAGCAGGTTCTAGGTTCTCCCTGTGCCTGCGTGGGCTTCCTCCATGTACTCTGGCTTCCTCTCACATCCCAAATACATGCGGGTTAGCCTAATAGGCTACTCCATGAGTGTGAATGTGAGTGTGATCTGTCCCTCTGTGTTAGCCCTGTGATAGACTGGTGACCAGTCCAGTTTGTACCCCGCCTCTCTCCCAACCTGTCCACATCGAACCCACATAGAAATGAGAATAAAGATGTAGAAGAAGAAGACGTGTGTGGTATATCTGTGTTACTTCACATACTGTACACATACTGCACTGATACTGGATATCAATCAGGGCAGATACTGTGAATCTAATGTGGATAACTGTCTTAAAGCATGTATGATGTAATGCCACAGTAATGTCATCACTCCAGCGATCCAGTTTTGCTGCCTAGGTTTCGAGTTATGGATGACTGTGGCATCATCAGGATTCAAATTCCTGATCTCCCTGTGATAGAGCAAATGCTTTTCTGTCATGCAGTCAAGCATTCTTTTTATCCTTCCTATATGGTGACTTTCCACATATAGACTAAATTTGCCAGTTATTCCTAAACACTCATGCACATACACTTAAGCTAAATAATGTAAGTCTTCCACATAACCCTTTAGGTGATTTTAGCTTTTTAAATATTTTTTGTAAAAAAAAATAAAAAAATCCCTATGGCGACTATCTTAATGTCACTTAGTCCTACCCACACACACACACACACGCACACACACAAACACGTACACACACATCCTGCTGAGTATCCAGCTGATCATTTCACGGCTCTTATCATGGGCGAACAAGCTTGCTTGTTAATATATAGTGGAGATTCCAGGTTTCCCTCCATCTTTGTCTTCACCGGGAGGACGGCTAATCGCTCTGGTCAGGGTGCTGGAGTCAGCCATTGACAGTGACAGCCAAGAATTATGGGAGATCATCAGGGGTTAAACAGGGGGGACAGCAGCCATTACGAGTGACTCAGCTGTAAATTAGGATGTGGCTGATAAAAGATAAAGCTATTTTTAAAGGGGCTGTTACTATGAACACTGCAGTGATTATCCTACTATGTGTGACTGCATTGAAAAGAATTTGTACTGTACTGAGAATAAAATGCGAAACCTGAAACTTGGAGCTCACTTTCAATGGACGTCTAATAATTCCATCAATAAACGTGTATGTCTCTCTGTGCTTTTTAACCATTTAGAGTTACATCTAATGTTACAGAACATCCAAAGAATAAGTGAGTTCCTGTAAACACTTACATTTTAGCAGCTATAAATAGTCACCAGATTGTCTTTTTTGTCTCATACAAAAGTATAATAAAGGTCTCACATGCAGCGCGATTTGTCGTTACAATTTTATGGTCCGACAATATATTTTTTCCGCAGCATGCTTGATTTTTCCAACATTTCTTCCACTAAAAAAACACATTCAACCAATCAGGGTGTAGGTTGTGGAAATGTCATCGCACCTGAAGTCTGAAGACAAGTCTGGAAACCCAGTGTTGTTTGACAAGGGCAACAAAAATGATAAAGATAACAACTTTAAAGGAAATGGTCTTTGCCTTTGGGGAAAAAAATGAAGAGGATCTCGGCAATGGAAATGGTTGATGTACAGTCTGTAGTCCATAGACTACTTTGTGATGCAGTGAAGATAAAGTTTATAGACTGTGATAGAGTTTCAACTCCTGAAACAAGAAACTCCCCACATTCTCAGCTACTTCTCAGGGTCGGATGTACTCAAATATTTCATATTTTCCTCCTTATTTGTGAAAGAATAACACCAGCTCATCATCACTTGTCGACTCCAGCATCATGCAATTATTTTTGTGGAACACTCGCATAATCGTATCACATTTAATGTGAATATTAGTGTTGCATTAACTAATCAGTGATTTGCAGCTTGGCCCTTAGAAACTGCAAAACCCTCTGTCCTGAAGACTTTCCTGTGTCAGAAAACATACTGACTGTTACAAATCACTCACACTGGTGACTCCTTCCATACATGTTAAATACACATTTCCTAACTCATCAATGATTATACTTTTTTTTTTATTATTAAATAACAACCCTTTTTTTGTTAATATTATCCTTAGATAATGTAGAATGTCCTCTATATACATCCCTATAAATGAGTTGTTACTATAGAAATAATGACTTATTAAAATGAGTGCATTAATATAGAAAACTTCTGCGGACCAATCAGGTACAAGAATTCAACAGCGCTGCAGTTTCGGTTTCAGCAAATATATAATAATAATATAAATCTGCTTGTATTTGTTTAAGGGGCTCATTCCAGAGGCTTTCACTGCTGTTTGCAACTGATTCAGATAAATTCAAACCTTTTTAAAAACCTTTTGGCTTACAGGCTTAATCAGCAGATATGTGTTTTATTTGCAGCTTTTTGTCATGTAAATATGATGAAACCACACACACATACACACACACACACACACACACACACACACACACACACACACACACACACACACACACACACAC
>JAQQZR010000010.1:5956353-5974938 GCA_030068235.1 Notoglanidium macrostoma
TCTCTCTCTCTCTCTCTCACACACACACACACACACACACACACACACACACACACACACACACACACACATACACATATGACATGCTCTCTATTCAGCCTGACTCCATGGTAACCGTTGCTATAAACAACTAGCAGTACGACTCAGGCCAAGCTGCTGGTCATTGCAAAAAATCTTAACGTGACTAACAGAGACTTTCTAACAAGAGCTTCTAATACTCTCTGCTTTAATGCACAGACAGATTTTTTTCCTCTTCTGTCTTCTGTAAATACATACACTCTGATTTAACAGTTTTATTTATTGAGATTCTACGTAGTCATGATGTTTTATCAGAACTTGATTAACTGACAGTGTGTGTGTAGGGGGGAGCATGTTTTTATATCTTGGTGGGGACCTGATGTCCCAACAAGATTAGCATTATGTGTGGATGGGTGTGTTTCTGTCATTCCTGGCAGTTATATTGCAGATGTGAATCTGTTGTCATAAGAGAAGTCAGCATTCCTATCCCACTTTTACAAACACAGAATACCTGAGACTCCATCTTCTGCACCACTACACACTCACACACACACACACACACACACACACACGTACACACACACACACACACACACACACACACATTTTTCTTGCTGTATGTCACCAACCTTCCTTATTCACAATAGCTTATTTAATAAGAATAATTTCTAAACTCCCTGTGCAATTCATTTCAATAAAGCAAACCAAGAAAATAACTGCGGAAGATTTTTTTTCCTTGATATACAGTGAGTTTCCTTTGTGTCCGTACTCTAATAGATATAATCCATATAAGTGCTTTCTTTTCTGTGCTCCACTAGCTACACTTGATTTATCTATATAAATATATAGGTATTTTATAGGTAAAGGCACACTTTCTCCAGTGCTATCTAAAAGAAAAATAGAAAAATGAGCACTTTATCTCTTTTAACAATGAGACATTGTATTTGATAGCATCCTATAAATATAGAGTATACTTTATCTTGTAAAATCTTATAATATACTAAGTATATGCTTCACCGTAAAGGATTCTATGAAAAAAGATAGAAAAGAGATATTTTTACAGACTATCATAAACACAAATAAAC
Organism: Notoglanidium macrostoma; assembly: GCA_030068235.1. Taxonomy (NCBI): domain Eukaryota; kingdom Metazoa; phylum Chordata; class Actinopteri; order Siluriformes; family Auchenoglanididae; genus Notoglanidium; species Notoglanidium macrostoma. The sequence goes on from JAQQZR010000010.1 coordinate 5,957,457, forward strand.
CTTTACTCAAAGAACTGATCAAGAAATCCTGATATTATAGAATCCTGTGAATGGAGATAATACTCTGTCTACACGTAGATCTACAGTACAGCAGATCAGCTGAAGTTTACAGGATTCTGTAGCAACACTTTATCTAATAAAATCTTACAGCTAAATGTGTCCTATAAATATGGCTACACTTCATCTACATAGTGAGGCCTAGCACTTCAGATGACATTTTAATATCTCCTCAGCAGTGAAGAACAGTATGTTTCTCTCGTGTTCTTTTCACTCATCTTTTCAGTGTGTGTTGCTTTTCTCCTAATCATGCATACACAGGTTGCTCCTCAGGGAAAGGTCCGACTACAGGAGCAAACCCAGAGCCCCCCCCACCTCAGCTCACCTCACCACCCCCCAATTATCATGCTCAAAATGAGAAATACCCCAGTTTCAATGCAGAGTACGCCCGCCATACAATTACTGGATTAATCATTTTATTCTATTACTGAACCTCCAGAGAGAGAAAGACTCCATACACACACACACACGCACACACAGAGAAAGAGAGAGAGAGAGAGAGAGAGAGAGAGAGCGAGAGAGCACATTGTGTTAAAGATCTGCTATTTCAGAGCATTTTCCAAACGGCTTGTAAAAGCTGTGAGGTCAAGGGGTCACGACTCTTAATTACATTCTAACAACGCAGAGATGGCCACAAGAGGAGGAGGAGGATGAGAGCGAGAGGAGAAAAGGGAACAAATGCGAAATAATATTGCAGGAAATTATAGCTTTTGGTAATGTTGCAGAGCCCCTCTTCTCTCCATACAGTGCCAATGAGACCCACAATCAGACACAGCCAAGGTTCTCACCTCAGTCCCCAATTATAACAATGAGTATGAGAGCTCCTCGAACTAAATAACATACCCTACACACGGAAAGCGATAACAGAGCAACAGTCCAACGTGATGCAAGCAAGTTTCATCTAAGTTTATTCAGGCTTCGGAAACATAATAACACTTCCAAGGTTTTTCTTTCTTTCTTTCTTCTTCTTTTTTTTTTTTAGTTTTTACTTCTGTCATTGCCCTTGGTCTTCAGATTATGTCCAAGTCTAAAGTTTTGGAAAATACATTTAGTGGAACCATGTAATAATAATAATAATAATCATCATCATCATCATCATCGTCATTGTCATCATCATCATCAACATTAATAAATGTTTTCTTAATAACATGTTTTACAGTGCGAATGAAAACAAACAAAAACAAACTAAATGTAGGCAATAATACAATAGTAAAATAGGCAAATAATTATAACAATAATGAATCATAAAATATTTTAAAAATTAATAATATGTGTGTAAACATAGAAAAAAAATAGTAAAATAGAAAGGCAAATAATAAAAGCTAGTTAAATACTAAAGTGAAAAAAAATGTGTGAATCTTTTACTTAATTGTTTAAATGCAGTTATACTGTGAGATGTACAGACAGTTTTGTGAGGCTGACTGTATTCCAGGGCTGTGAATTTCAAACATTCAGCTTTAGTTGTTTCAGGTTACTTTTTGCCCTCGGTCATGTCTCCACTAAACGCAATGCATTTTCGGTGGGTTTCAGGTCCGAAGATTGACTTGGATGATTATTCTACTTTTGTACTTTTGAGTTTTGTGCTGCTTCATACATAAGCACTATCCTATGAGTTTTGATTGGATCTGACAGAGATGGTTTAGAAATGTTCATCGAGATGCTGGTACCTAACATGTTTGGAAAAAAAATTCCCGCATACATTTAAATCCTCGTCTCATTTGTTTATAAGTAGCAAACTGTAACTTTAGATCTATAGCCTCTGTGTTATAGTATTTGAGCTACCTAAGTTACATACTGGAGGCTGCTCTTGAGCTCAGAAGAAGCTTTTCTTAGTGATTTATAGCAGGAAATGTTTGATACTGACTACTTTGGTGATTTGCATTTAGTAAATTAACAGACACGATCCTTTTCTGTTTATCCTGAGAACATTTTACAGACACTTTATTAATATTTTTGTTGCATGAACATAAGCGTTTCCATAAAATTGGGTTTTATTTAACTGGGAATATTGTGTGAGTAAAATTATATTAACATTATAAAGCAACCATTATCCATCCATCCATTATCTATACCGTTTTATCCGTCTGTTTTGCGGGGGGAAGCTGGAGCCAATCCCAGAGGTCGTTTCGGGCGAGAGGCGGAGTTCACCCTGGGCAGGTCGCCAGTCCTCCACAGAGCAACCATTATTATTTTCAAAATGTTACAACCTAACTTTGTTAGATTTTTTAGGGCCTGGTGAATATTTAATAACCATCTGATAATGTTGGGTGGAGTTTGCTGAAAATGGGAAACGTGTTTGATTATTACGTTTGAACTTTAGTCCGTTCTCTTTGCACAATATCGGCTCGAGAGACGAGCAGTATTAAGTACTGCACCATGAACAGTTTAATGTGACCACAATACCGCATGATGAAATTTCTGTTTAAGGCTGTAAATACACACTCAAAAACATTATTGACTGCAATGCAATTCGAGGCCAATTTGAAATATATAAACATGACACTGGTAATTATTTAGTAGAATCTTCCTTTCAAAGTTAACAAAAAGGTTTCTTTTCTGCTTGAAGGGCATCAGAGTAAAGAACATCTTATATATTTTCATGGCCAGTCCAGTAGGTACATTGTCACATTTTTCAGTCCTGGCTAAACCTCACAGTTTCTGCTACTGTATTTCTAGTTGATTTTTGAATAAATAAATAAATAAAATGGACGAGCTGGATCAAGTGCTATTTTTAAGGTATTTTTGGAGCCATGTTGCAACTAGGTCTACACATGCAGCAATGCATTAGTGATATATTAGACTCCTATTAAATGTTCTCTTAAATGTTTATGCATCCCCATATTGGTATTTCTTTTTTATTTTCTTATGTTTACATTATCTCCTTGTATTATGTTACACTGTATTGCAGTTAACAGCTAAGAGAACATGCAACCTTCTTTTCCAGTCCATATTTTCTATCACCCAATAAAATATTTTTGGGTTAAAGGTAAATGCTTGTAGTTAAAGAAGGTGGTCAAGTTGCTACTGAAAAACCCAGTCATGGAGGCAACGTCTCACGAACAATTGGGCAGCCTTGCAAATGTGAACTACAAACAAAATATAGCCTCTATTAACCCTGCATAAATCTTACACATTCTGCTGTTATACTACTACCTCATTTTGCCAAAAAAAAAAAAATAGAATGTACTAGATCAAGTGCAATTTTATAAGTTCCTCAATAATGAGAGTTGAAGCCATATTTACAGTGATTAAAGACATAATTTACTGCAATTACTTATGCAGCAATATATTAGCAATATAGTAGACTGCTATTACATTCTAATAGATTATTCTCCTTCATATGCTATATGGTCAAATGTAAGTGGACACCAGACCATCACACCAATCTATGGGCCTTCTTCAAACTGCCAGATCTAGTGTTACGCCTTCCCAGAAGAGTGGAGGTTATTATAACAGCAAGGGGAAATAAATCTGGAATGGGATGCTCAACAAGCACGTATGACTGTGATGGTCATGTGTCCACATACTTTTGGTCATATGGTGTATATCGTCATGTTAGTAGTTGCTTTTATTTGTTTACTTCATGTTGTTTTCTGATTTTATGTTGCATCATATTGCAATTAACAGCAAAGAAAAAGCACAATTTGCATCTTCAGTCCGTATTTTCTATCCCATGGTTTATTTGGCTGGCTTATGGTGGTAGTCTAGAAACTATTGAAATACCCAATCTAGTGTTGTCTCAAAACATTTTTGTCACATGCAAGTAATGTTAATCATCTAAATGGGCCTAGCATCTTTCCTAGTATATATACTTACAGGTATATCATTCATATCATTTTGCTATACTACTTTATTATTACCTTTTTTTTTTTTTTTTACTATTCTTACCCTTTATATTGTATATTTTGTCTTGTCCCATATGAAGCATGGATATACTCTTAAATTAAGCTGTAATACTAAACAATCTTATACTACAACTGTCTACTGTAGTCCAAAGAGCCTGTTCCTCTAAATAATCTCCTCCATATATGTAACACTTGTTTGTCCCTGGATTTCTGAAAGGATGATTCTTTCTGGAAACCATGCATCCCCTGCGGCAGTGTGACACTGAAATCATTCCTTCTCTCCATCCTCTAATCAGGCCCCCTGCAGCTCTTGCTCCTTAAACAAACCCATCATGATCCCAAATACTCCCTGCTCTTTAAAAACGAGGACCTTATAATCTCTTGCTGAGCCTCTTTTGAACACTGATCACTTTTTTTTTTTTACATCTGTGACCAAACACGCATGGGAGAGTGGTACGCCAATGTTGACATTTCACTGCGAGTGCCCCCACCACCTCCATCTCCACCACCGCCGCCACTGCCAGCAGCACCTCCTCTCCCCATCCAACCCCCAACAGCACAAGACAGTGGTGTCTGATTTGGTATTCATTCGGCAGGGTCGCATATTAATCAAGTAGCCCCCGCGTTAGCCAGTCTCGTCCTGCCGTTCCACCTGCCAATCTGCATATCCGCATATTACGGGGCCGAGGCCCGACACCCCCTCACCACCCTCCATCCCTCCGTCTTTAATTTCCTACCGGAGCAGATAATGATCTGCTTGTTGAAGCTGAGGGGAGCCTTTGTCACACAGAGGGCTGATATTTTCGGGCGGTGTGGGTGGGGGGTAGACGACGCTCTGATTAATACCATGTTGAGAGGATTCCGTCGGGACTCGTTTCATTACAGATGAGGTGATGAGACAGCTTTCGCTCTGCTCTCTCGCTGTAACTGGCACTGCTGGTCATTTTTTTTTTTTTTTGCATTTAGTTTTGTTTTTTGGTCTAATATAGCAGACTTTTAATAGGGAAAAATGAAACCACCTAGATGGCAACAGAGAAAGTTTGTTCTTTAAGCTGTCAGTGGTTTTTGAGTGTTTCCTCATGAAGTGACTGCCACTGAAACATCCGAAACATCTAGAAAACTCCAACAAAGCGCATGAAACCAGCAGGCACCCATGATTGCACACATGTAGAAATTGGAAAAGTCATGAATAGGACAATTAAGTAGTTGCAGCTTCTCACAATCCCCTTTAACCTTCACCCTTCCATTATTCTTTCATCATATTCATAAATCATAAAGTATCAGGAGTCAAATATTTTAAATCAAGAGTCATTTTTTAGATGAAGGAATGAGTGAATAGAAATTTGACTTTTTCTTCAGTAGTGTTGTGGAAAGCAGGACAGATTATTCTTATAAGACTATTAAATGCTCAGTTTAATGTTTAAATGTTCAGTGTTGGGGAAAACTACATCGTGTAGCACTTCAGCACCATCAGAACGAGTTCAACATTTAAAAGAATTCACGAGTCAATTTCTCTGAAAAGTTAAGCATGGCTCAGACAGGTGAGCAAGATTACCAGGTCTCGACTCAGCTTGATCTGTTCAGAAACTATCCCCAAAAAATGAAGACTTTTTCTTTTTCTTAGTCTATGTGTGGGAATACAAGTTCTGATTTAAAATACTTTCTGATCAGCAGCATATATTTTTTCATCACATGGTGCAGCTATTATGCACTCCATAATCCCCGTTTCTCTACTAATTTTGTACATCGTAAACTGTCTGCACTTCTGCTCTCCATTTGTTTCTCATCGAGAATGTGTTAAGGAATCAGATTAGATTTTATTCCAGTTATTTGCTTTAAAGCAAGGTCTTGGCAGCCTTGGCAACCTTTTTTATCCCAAAACTTGGCCAATTGACAATAAAAACAGTGAACCTGGCAACCCTGAGGGCGAGGTTAAGTCTTTCTTTTCTAATTTATTTATAATCTAAACTTTGTTTCACTTTGTAGAAATCCTGTACATTTTAAAATTCTTAGAATTTTGCAATAAAATGGCGCAGGAAGGATTTTTTTGGGTTCCTAAGGGACACTGTTTTCACTACCCTGGTTAATGCTACAATCATTTCTCATGCTGAGAAACGCACAACACAAGGTGCCTGAGCAGTTCAGTCTGCTGTGTCACTGCATGAGAAAATGAAATTCATTTAGCCTTGCTGAAATCTTACAGGAGTTGCATGCAAAGAGCTTGATTAATTAAACTACTTTGAAAAGGAAGGTTGTTTCTCGATAGGTAGCATCTGGAGGAGCGACGTCTCCTTGGCCTGAGCTACTCTATTTGTTGCAAAATAGTTTTATTTCACTGAGTGTTGTGGCTGTAGACTTTATATGTATGGTACGTTGTGTGGAAGCTGCAGATTGAGCCACTGAGTGAGACAGCGTTTACATAACTGTCTCTTTGATGAAGCCCAATGATACTTGAGGGAAATTGTTTATTTTTTTTTATCTGAGTACGAATACTACTGTATAAACTTTGAACCTTTTTAACCACAAACTTTGACATTTCTGCATTTACAGTTTTATTGCACAACCATATATCGACATTCGTCTTTTTCTTTTTGTCATATACTTATTGTTTTTCATGCATTTAAATATCTATCATAATGTCTACTTATATATCAACTATAAACTAACATGTTAACATTATTTACTGTATTTGTTAGCACATCATCCTTTAGCATTTATAAAATTAGTGCAATGTTAAATAAGTGACAATGTAATTTAACCCCTGTGTTAATGGAACTTAAATAAATACATATTCCAGCTAGGATTAAGAACTCGTCCACATAAATGAAATTACAGCATGTTACTAAATACCGATAATCTGGTCAGCGGGTGTACACACTAACAACTAAAACTAACAATTCAGCCTCACTAAGTAAGGAATAAAACATGACAGGACATGCTGTTCTAGGAAAATAATCAACAACGGGGTCGTGTGATACAGCTTAGTGTGAAGTGGAGTTAATGTTAGCACCCTAATTTGAATATTTTTGCAATAACAGCACATCCTGTGTTAAGTGCTTTAGTCTTCATACACTGCAACAATTTAACAACAATTCCATTTTTTTTATTGATAGAAAATACATCGTACTTTATTGCTTTATAGTTACTTTTTATGTCTTGGAATTTTTGCAAAACAAGTTAGTTCCTATTCTCACTTAAATTGTCACAGCTATAAATATTAGCTCTCTTGGAGGTAATAAATAAAAAGATTGATACTGGAGACTCCCACCATAAAAGGTAAATAAACTTGATCATATCAATGATAAATATGTTTGTGATTGTTAAATAGAATGTTATTTCAAACCATTTGTCATTTAGCTTATATCATATATGAATTTGCTGTTACTATAGAAACAACAACGTATTAGAATGAGCAGAGCCAAATAAACTCTGATAGGAAATGCTATTACAGAAAATAAATCAACAAGTTTTAAGAACAAAAAAAACCCTTAATGTTAACAGACAGATTGAATATAGCATCAATTCTAAGTTTATATGAAGCCTTCTGTGAAGTGGGAGCGGCTTTTTGGATTTGGGTTAGAGAGTGGGCGTCAACATGAAAATACAACCTATTATGAGTGCATGCTGTTACACACTCTTCACCCTTGCCCTTGACAGTGAAGCTCAACAGGGGTATTGGGTGCATATGTTATTCTAATTCCATCTGGAAACACACACACACACACATATACACACACACACACACATACACAACCTCTCTGATGTTCCCTTGTTCTCTCTCTCTCTCTCTCTCTCTCTCTCTCTCTCTCTCTCTCACACACACACACACACACACACACACACACACACACACACACACACTCACACTCTCCCCTCCTCTTTGCTTGCCTCTTTCTCAACAGGCTCTTTGGCCTTTTTGAAAGGATATTAAGAAATGCATCAAAAATGCATCAATCACATGAAAGTCCTTCTGCCACTTTCATTTCCTATTCACCCAACACACACCCGGCATGCTCTTAATACCCTGCTCTCGCCCTCCATCAGACTGAGGTTCATCTCACTTAATCTGGCCAATTGGTGACATGTTTACAAATGCTGGGTGACAGATTTTTTTTATTCTATTACCAATGACAGTTCATTCTGTCCTGCTGTCACCTGAGCCTCCTTGTATCCCAGAAGCCCATTGTAATGTTTGGCAGAATTAGTGGAGAAAGGAACAATAGTGTCATAGAAGAGAATCTTCTTGACCACAGCTGTCGGTGGTTTGGCTAAGTAACATTTGGGTGGATGAAAAGCATTATATGTAGAGTAATACGTTTACTTTATTGACCAAATTGACCACTGGTAGGGCATGTAAAAATGTAGTTGCGATAGTACAAAACACTACGTTCCACTTAGCCCAGAGAAGGCGAGCGAGACCACACAATGCAGATGCTTTCTATAATTGTGTTTAAATGGAACAGGTCAAGTCTTAAGTAAATTACTGTAATAAATTTCTCATGAATTCACCATATGTCATGCTTGAGTGATTTATCTGTGATGTGAATCTCACTGAGCTAAATAAATGATCTTCTGGAGATATTACAAAACAAATACAACTGAAATCGATATTTAAGGTGTTACTATATATCTGTTCTTATCCACAAAGAACTCACGTGGCTCCAGGTTTTCATTCCAACTGAGCACAAACCTAATAGACGAACAAAGGCCAAAATCAGCTGATTAATTAGATGGAATCAGTTTTGGCTCCTGATTGGTTGGAACAGAAAAAAAAACCCTGCAGATAGACTGGACACATCTGCGTTATCTACTGCTGTGTTTGCTTACATACTAACCATCCTAATCTCAAAATAAATTAAGCTTGGTGTATCACCACAAAATCAGTCCATTTGGCCTAAAAAGAATATGTTTTATTGGATATTCTAAATCTACAGATAATTATCTTTAAAATAAGGGGTTGCTTGTTAAATTTGGTGCAGCAGATCCAGAGACATTTGCGAATATGTTTATGGTAGTAACATCTTAACAGATAATCATATTATTAGCATAATCAAAGTCATATTTATAGATTGTTTTACAGTATAATACATTGTTGAAGTATACATTAAAGATTAAGGAATGTATTTATGGCAAAATTAGAAAAACAACATATGAGTCATGTTTTGACGCACTCTCGTTACAAATTACTAAATCTTGGAACGAACTTTTGTGACACTGGACTCATTTTGTGGAGACGCCCCAAATAGTTATCATACTGAGACTTGTAAAATAGTAAACACTTCCTATGAATCCCGTACAATTAATGCTTATTCATAACATGTAATATGAGCCTGTGTTACAGCACACTATGACATTAGTGTTTACAATGTTTTTATGAACGTATATTATAACTCACTACTAATATGCTTGCATAATATACATGGAACTAATACTACTTACAAGTATTTACGCAGGCCGATGTCGGAAACTGGACGATATTATGTCGGCTGCATGCGTTATAATTAAGTCAAGGCAAAAAATCTTGCTTTATAGTAAATAATTTGAATAAAATCAAGCACATTTCTACAAACAAAGGCAAAGTGTAATTGCAAACAACATGTCATTAATGTACAGAACAATTTCCACTGTAAGCTATGTTATAAATACATAATATAATAGATATCATAATATCTAATATAATATAAGACAATATCTGTGAATCAGAAATGCATGTGCACCATGGTGACCTTGTTTCCTACACAAAGGCTGAGAAAAATGTGTCTGCTTATTCCAGTGCCTGAATTTTTGTTTCATTTTTGAGATAGGGTTTAGCTTGAAACTTAGCTGAAACCGGGCAAAGACGTTCTGTATCTAACACAGTTGAACAATGTCAAAAATGTTTTAAAAGCAGCTGCGAGACTGTATGCCTGATGACCCTATGTTGTCAACTCTCAACTGCTTTTTACTCTAAACATTCACTAGATTTCATTCCTTTAGCATAAAATCCTCCACATCTGGGTTTGTCTCAAACTGGCTTTCTTAACTGGAGAACAGAATTGAATGTGTAAACAGATGATAGTGGTTTATACACAATATCGGTCCACAGGGAGTCTTATATAACCAGTTTAGCCCATCAAATCTCCATCTGTCATAATTTAGCCTGCATCTCTCTTCCAATTTCCAATTCAGCTATCACAGGTATATATAGTGTTAACCAGGAAAAGGCTTTTTTCAAAACGTCACTGATCTTGTCTGGTCTGTATATTATATTTCACTATACACTTTTTGATATATGAAGCACTTCAATCTAGCCTAAGTGAACCTGTCTGCTGAGCTTCAAATGATGATGGTCTTGACTAGCTTGCTAAGCTAGCCTGCTTGACCAACTCACCCAAGCTTTTTTTTTTTTTTTACTTTAAATGCAAGCATAAGCCAAAGTTAATTAGCCTAAAATGGGTTTATGTACAAATGAAAGGATAATATGGGATAATACACTAGCTGGCAGGCAGTTAGCCGCAAGGCCAAGGCTTTATTAGCGGCGGATGACATTCATGCTGTGACTAGCATTAGCATGCTAATTGTGAAGGCTGTAATTAGCTGTGCGGAGAGAGGTGAGTGGCCTGGAGGGTGAACTCTTATTCACTCTTACAATGTCAGACACAGGCGGCAGGCAAAAATGCAAATCTGCCGTTCAGCTATTGTGCTGGCAGACCTTGGAGGAGACGAGTGCGAACCGCGAGAAGTAGAGTGAGAGAGAGAGAGAGAGAGAGAGAACTTGAGCAAAAGAGGATGAAAGGGTAAAAGAGGGTGAGGGGGAAGTAGGCTGCGGAATCGAATGAGATTGAGAAAGGTGGGAGGGTAGCAAAAGGAAACAGAGAAAGACTAAAATAAAGGGAGTCCAGGAAAATACATACAAATTGGTCTTGTACTTAGGTGAAAGAGAGTGAGTGTGTGTTCTCATTGTTCACAAGTGTTCGGTGAATAATGACCTCATGAAGGACGTTGGGTTTTGCTTCTATCTCAAGGTTATTGTGGCTGCGTCTGCAACTTGTTTTGAAGCTGAACATTTTCTTCCTTATTTTCGAGATCTGTGAAGAGTCTGCAAGGCCGGGCACAAACACTTCTTGTGGCAGGGGCTCAAGGAAAAAAACAGCACCTTCAACCCATAATATTAGCCTCCTTCAACTAGATAGCTTGTATTGATGCAGCTTAAGTCGAACTTAAAGATAACCAAAGACAATTCAATTCGACTATTTAATTGTACAATCTATCATCTACAGATGTACAGAGCAATTCAGTCTTGCCCATCCCTCTGCTCGCCAACAGCTCTACTGGAGGGTCTGTGGGGTTTTTTTCCCTTTCAGTGGAGATGAGATCCTTGAGACACACTCTGACTGATGATCAATACAACTGTCTGTCATGCAGGACTACCACCAGTTCTGTTCGCTTGGGACTGACAGTTCTATATAATCAGTCAAGGACGTGGGATAATAATCATTGGCCGTTAGAGCATTTCTGTGTGAAAAATGTTATATAAATCAATATGTGTAGCTATGGCATGGATACCAGAGGATTTGGTAAACCACAGACTAAAGGCAAATGGTTTGTTTGTCTCATCTGGGATTGATGCTTGTTGTAACTGTTTATGATGAACTGTCATGTCTTTATATTTGGCAGGTTAGACTGAAGTGTTTCGAACGCAGATAAATTGCCCCAAAACTAAATACCATGAATTTTGCACCCACACAATGAACATGTCAGTGCTTAACATGATGAAAAATGCTACATGATGCCTAGTAAGTAAGCTAGGGATCAGGTACCATTTTCTTGTTGAGATGCAGTATCACATGTTTAGTCTATGTTGCATAGATTTCACCACACCAGGAAGGAAACGTCCTTAAAGAAGAGGAACGTTAAGGCTTCAAACTTGAAACACTTTAGAATCTGGACATGACTGTTTGATGTATACAGATGTGACTAGTAGTAAATGTGCTTCATTATTATGCTTAAGTATAATTTTAGATAATTTGTGTCTAAGTATAATTCATTTATTTCCATTAAAAAAAACATTTTCAGTTTGTCAATTCAGTCAAACACATGTCCATGAATTTAGCTTTATTTATTAACTATATCAAAACCAACCAATTAAATCCACAAAAGTTTATATAGACATCATGAACAATCATGTTTTGTATGTCTATTAGTCTCACTAGTTCTTTACTGAAAAGAAATTCTTAACAGAAATTCACAAATAAATTTTATTCAATTTAAAACAAAGGAATTTGTAAGAAAAGGTCTAAACTATAATCTCACAAATGTATTTGTATTAATTTTCATGTGTGAGATAATGTTAAAAACATTTTCATACTTCTGATTTCAGTAGCATTTAGTTTCATATATTTTCCCTATTTTTACCAGAACATTACTTTTAAATTATTTTCATAGCCTGTTCTTTTAATGATTGTAATTGTATTTATTTATTTATTAATTCATTTGTTTATTTACATTGTGATTATTTTACTCCGTCTGTCCTTGTGATTATTTATTTCATTACTATTAATGGCCTATTGTATTATTTTTGTTTTTTTCTGCATTATCATTTTTCTTTGTCTATCTTTTGACAATAATAATAATAATAATAATAATAATAATAATAGTAATAATAATAATAATAATTTTATGTAAAAGTATAATTTTGACACTTTCATTTGACACAATAGCTATACTCCCACTTTCAGTTTTTCATTATTTTTATGGATTTATGTCATAAACTACTTGAGAAATAATAACACTAGTCTATTCACAAGCCCAAAAACATGTTGGAAAACATCCTTAGCAGCAAAGAACGCTGAGCTCAAATCTTTGATTATATATTTCATATTATAAATGAAATTGTAGCATTTTTACACCTCATTCACCATCATAATTTTTCATCATACCTACATCTCAGCATCTGGAATAAACCACTTTATTACAAACTGTGTTTTATTTTCTCTCCTGTGTCCTGGCAGCGGTAGTGAAGTTTCATGGAATAGTCATTCTCTTTCATTGAATCATATGCCTGTCATGGCCATTGTGCAACCTTTCTGTTTCTAAGCCCTTCCACACTCTCACTCATGCACGCATACACACTCTCCCACTTCCCCCAGACTTACAATTGCTAATTTCCCAGCCCAAGGACATCCACATCCATCCAACAGTCTTTCAACAATCCTCACCCTCCAACACGAGATCTCAAATGCCACAACTTTTAATTTGCACAGAGCACCGATGAAGAATGCTGTGCCCATACTTAAGCTCAGAAAGCTGCTCTGTAGTTTCTCTATAGTGCTGAACCATACAGATTTTGAAGCATTTGCAAGTAATTGCATGATTTTAGAGGAGCCCTCATCACTTTCTTCCTTATTATGTTTCCATTTTCTTGCCAATTGAAATCTTTTACTAATATTAAATTGTTAATTCTGTTAAACCTTTACACACTATTTCTTTGTAGTCTTTTGTTTGCAAAGTGAAATGGTTTTGGTTAGATTGCATTTTGTAATATTATATCCCTGATTTCACATACTAAAACCAACCCTAGTAAAACGTAGACTAGATTGTTTTTAGGACACAATCAGATAAAAGTGAACCTTCCATAATAATTGTTTAAATTCTAAATATTAGTCTACAGTAGGTCTCCGTATAAGCACCTTAATGAGAAATCTCAATATGAGGAAAGCTCAATATCTCCAAATTATACTCTGATCACAGTTTAATAATGTGTATTTCCATTACCACATGTACACGGTTTATTTCCTCACTCAGAAAGCAGAGTTCATATAGCCATTCATTATTAAATCAAAATATATAAATCTACATTACTGCATGGCTGTACGTTTATTCTGTATTTTACATTGTGAAATTTGGACACTTTAAATTGGAAAAAAAATTATTATTTATTAAAAACAATTGTATACAATGCATTTAAATGTATTTATTAAATTATGATATAGATGCAAAACTTATGTAAATAAATATCTGTGCTATTTATGCTTATGTAAAGAAGTCATATGCAGTAGATTGAGATGCTCTATATACCATAAAAAAGTGCTTGCTTACCATCCTGAAAAATTCCAATCGTTCCTTACAAAATATCAAGTGTCCTAAGTATTTAGGTCTTATCACAAATCCTTCCTCATGTGTCACCAGAGCCATTGTTTACTGCATCTCCTCAAATGCACTATGGCTGTTGATTAGACAGGAACCTTTGTACTGTCAGAATGGAGGATTTCTCTTTTATAGTGGATGTAATATCTGTTAGCTCACTGGTAGCGTTGCTATTGTTTCTGTGGCAGTGAGGAAAAATCTAAGAAGGAACTTATTATTACTCTGGAAATGTAACTATTGCTATTTATTATCTCACTCGCTGCGGTTACGTTAGCTTTAATCTAAACATGGAGACGTCCTCAAAGATTTCGCCATGCACAACCAATCTATCTTCTTTCCCTCATTTTTTACAGACACCTGGCCAAATTATTCATTGATTCAATGGAGCATTTTGTCGAGTGGAAGTTCAAAGGACCGTAGGCCCTGTGTGTGTGTGTGTGTGTGTGTGTGTGTGTGTGTGTGTGTGTGTGTGTGTGTGTTTGTGCATGGAGACAGAGGTGTTTGGGGAAAAATATAAGAGTGCTTCATCAGTGTGTGTGTGTGTGTGGCTGTACTTATGAGTTTGATGTGAAGGACCTGCTGTCTTTATTTTTTGCTCTCCATATTTATTTCATATCCTTGCAACACACACACACACACACACATAGACACATACATACATTGCCTCCAGCAGTAGTGTCAGCTCCCTAATCTTCCCAGTCATCCTCCAAACCATGTACAAGCTTAGCTCTCCTTCCTGTCCCAGATTACTCATTACAGCCTCATTCAAGCCTCTCTTACGGATGCGTCCCACTTTGAAGATGGTTGGCTTTGTCGAAGGCAGAATAATCACTGATCTCTGAGCTGCAGGGATCTGCGCTCACAGGAAAGATGAAGGACTCGCCTCAGGCTCGTCTGATGCAAACCTGAGTAGCTTAGCACTTGGTTATGCCTCGAATGCTTGGCATCTGTGCACACCGTGTCTTTCCAGTCCAAAATTCAGCACAGATCATTAGCCTGAACTATGCAGAGGAATGTCTCAGACACGACGTTTTTCTGGAACGTTCTGTGGCTGAGGCAAATTTTTGCAGGGAAGCTGTAGCTATCTGCTTGGGTGTGTTTTTAGCAGACAAAGGAACACCATGCTACATCCAATTACGCCACACTTTGATCTCCAACTAGATATATTTTCCTCAGCCTCTCCAGGATTGACTTTGAGGTTTTCTATGAAGCAACACTTTCGTCCAGTTTAGAAACACCTTCTGGATCATTTCTGAAGGTGTATTTCTGATCGGCCAGAAGCAGTTTTTTTTCCTCTTGGGGTTTGTGGAAATCTATAGCTGTTTAGAAAGCAGGGGTATCAATGGAAATTTATGGATGGGGCCAAGCATTTACTAAGGGGCTCTAAAGGCATGCTGTTGTCAGCACTCTGTGTAAAAAAAGCAAAGAATATAACATTATTTTTCTATCACTTTCACTCCTTCACAATCTCACAATCAATTCAATTCAATTCGATTTTTATTTGGATAAATAATAATGGATAATAATGGATATTGTCACAAGGAAGCTTTACAGAAATATATAAATTTCAGTTATAAATTTTAAACATATGAATTTATAAACGTATCCCGTCGACATGAGAAGGAAACCCAGAGAGCTGGCACAGGATAGTGCGATTACAATTAAATTCCTTCTATAACTGTGTTCTGTGATCAAAAGTGCAACTGTTTAGCCAGGAAATTCACTATAGTTTTAACATGAAGTCACTTTTGTTGAACGTATCAACTGTTCACTGAGGGAGAATAGAGTGCAAAACCGTGTGTTCTTAGCAGTTGATGTCCTCAAGTCACCATGACAAAGTTGTTTGCATCAACAACAATCCAAAGCCATCTTCACAGTTTTTAAGTGGATCTTTAGGATGTTCATATGGGGTTATTCTCAGCAGGAGTGGTTTCAAAGTGATGGGAACTTCAACCAGAAGTACGGATCAGGCAGGTCCGGAGAGCAGGTCTGTGCAGTTTCTGGTAAAAAAAAAAATCCTCCCAAAATCTTTAGCTTATCAGCTAAGTAACATTAGTGTTACGTAGCAAATCCACTTTTCTTTACTTTTGAGGCCTAATGTTTATTGTCGTGATTGTTTAGCCAACAACAGTTTCTGACCGATGTTATGATCTTGTGAGCAGTACAGCCAAGGCAACACTGGATTAGAGCAGCAGAAGCCTCGCCCATGTCCCAGAACTTTCTTGATATAAAGTTAAATATTTAAGAATGAAAGAGAAAAACTGTTGATAATGTGAACTAATAATGTATTTATTGGTTGGAGGGACTCTTCTTTTATCTACAGCAAATATTTTACTTGGATGACAGAGTGTGACTGTGACATAGAGAGTGTACGTCTGCATCCTGAGCCGTCTCTCTCCCAGGAGGTCACGACTTGGTTATATGGATCTTTCAACAACATGCATCCAAAATAAAACCGAAAGGATTGTTGGACCCAAATCGATGTTTTGCAGTGGCCAGTGGATTTAAATTTGATTGAGAGCCTCACGATACCTGATCCCCTACATGTGACTTCATCTTGTTAGACATTACAGGAAGCTTAGTAATGTTATTTTCTTCACAGAAAAAGAAATATAAATAAAAAATTAGTAGTAGTTATAATTAAATAATAATCATTAACCATAACTAGGGTTTTACAAAAAAAAAAAATGATAGTATTTGAGAAAACATTTATGTTTTTTTTAAGAAAATATATTTGTTTATGGATTCCAATAATTCTGGACACGACTGTAGCATCCATAGTTTTTCCTCACAGCTTTATTTGTATGAACCCTAAGTAAACGGCTTGTTCGGAAGAATTCTTGCATGAGGTCTAAAGTAAACAGGACGTCTAATTTGATCACCAATTGGACGCTTACTCGGATGTAAAGATGATAGGGTTCCTCTACATGGACATCTACATGGTTTTGTGGCAGGGCTGAGCACTTAGTTGGCTTCTCGGAGTTTGTTGAAGGGTTTTGTAATGCACCGAGGCCTGTGGTTTGGCAGATCCAATAACAAGATTCGTGTGAATAGCAAGAGGTGTGTTCCTGCATGGTTGCCCATGTGATTTTGTCTGAGTGAGAGATAGAGACAGACTACCCACACTTTACTAGATAATATGCAGAAGACTTGATCCCTGGCAGGACCACAAATGCACTGTTGTGCATCAGTGTGTTTCAATAAGGACAAGAAAGAGGGAGAGAAATGGGATAAAATGGGGTCTTCGTCTCAGTCTGGGAAGGGTCTCAATTTTCTATCGACTCTCGCAGCTTCAGAGGGTGAAGAGGATGTAAAGGCTATAATCACAACGATTACAGACAACACTCACTGCAACCCCACCACTCTGCTACTCTCACTTTCTAACACACACACACACACACACACACACACACACACACACACACACACACACACACACACACACACACACACAC
>JAQQZR010000010.1:5983454-5994117 GCA_030068235.1 Notoglanidium macrostoma
GTGTGTGTGTGTGTGTGTGTGTGTGTGTGTGTGTGTGTGTGTGTGTGTGTGTGTGTGTGTGTGTGTGTGTGGAGTGGCTGAAAAGGAAAGGCCAGGTATGGCGGGCTAAGACTTTGAACGCAGCTGGTTGTCAGCCTGAAAAGGAAATGGACTGGATGACCTCATTTATGGTGCTTGGAGACTGGAGGAAGAAGAGGAAGGGTTTGAAGGAGGGCCACCCAGCTGAGTGGCCTCACTCTCAGCCTCGGCAGGCTCCCCTTCTCCCTTGCCCTTTATCCTCAAAAGAAAAAGAGTAGGGGCCTGGGGTAGTCTCCTGGTGGAGGAGAGAAGTGGAGAGAGAGGGAGGAGAGAGGGAGGATGTCATTGATGGCTAATGTGACCCCAGGGAGAGTGAGAGAGAGTGAGAAAGAGAGAGCGCTGAGGTCATCATGAGTCAGTGTGGCTTGACTTTGGGGGCTAAAGAGCATTTCATATGTGTTGTTAGCATGTCAGCGCTAATTTGCAGCGCTGTCAGAACAGGGCAAAAACAAGATTAGCGGCTTTAGACACCACAAACAGACAGACCACATCGCCGCTGGCCATATGGCATTTGACGGTCAGCTCTTTTCATTTCTAATTGAAATCATGGAGCTTTTTATCCTTTATATTGGGGAAATATATAAGATATATGAAAATGGACAAGAGAGGATGATTTAGAAAATTTGGTGAGAAAATTATGTAATAAATTACATAACAACTAGCATGGTTATGATCAGAAGTGGCTTGTAACTATACAAGTTTTGGTGGGCAGGATGACAAGTTGAGAGGCTATCATTCTTGATTTGCACTATAATCTATTATCTACTGAATTTTTTGAATGACACTGAAGTACACAGTTGAAAATCAACAAAATACAGTCATCCAGCAAACAGCCTAGAAGCTTGTTTTGAAAGATTATAGACGTACGTTTGTTCAACTGTATTCGATACAGCAGGTGTGTTTGGACACGGACATTTTCCACTCCGTAATCGCCCTTTCTCTCTCCCAAGCTTTGCAATATATCTCACAATAGAAAAGGTTGTGTACATCATGGACACTCAGTCTGTACTTACTTACATTTAATTCAGTCTTTTTGCTGTATATCTTGACAGGCACGGAGTAATTTTAATCTAGGCCAATTTGATATAAAAAGCTGTAACACTGATTACATTGTCATTAAGTTTCCTATCTACTGCATCTCCACTGAACATGGGGCAGCATGATTCCTGTCCCAGTTGGCCTCTATCAGCCCTTGTTGCAGTTTGCATATTTGACCACAAGGGCAAAACAACGGAACATCAGCTTATATCTGCCAAATTGCCACTTAAAAAAAATTGTTGGACACTTAAAAGAGTTAATTAGTGATTCGACAGAAATTAAAATGTATGGAGTTGTAAATGAGAACTTTATGAAGATTAACCTTTGTAGAAAGGGTAATATACCTGCTCCTATTGACTAGCCACCATTGCTTATTAAGGTTTTTTTTCAACCCAGTGCTTCCAGCCATCTCTACATTAATCCCAAAGCAAGACTCTTCAACATCAAACACCTCAACGTCTATTACAATATAACCCCCCTTTTCGGAATACTTATGAATGCAACGTGCCTATAGCACCAGGGCTAGTGTCATTTTTAATTTAATTAGCCCAGCTGCACTGGCGGCTTTCGCTGTTGCTGGCCGTTATTGCTGCTGCGCTTCATTCTGCTGCTGCACACACAATTACTGATTGCTTTCAGATAGGGGCGAAATATGATTAGGGTTTTTGGTGGCAGAGATCAGAAGGGGTGGGTGGGTGAGAAGCCTTATTACTTTCATTTGAAATCAGTAGATAAATATGAAACTTTCATAGGAGGTGTAATGAGATTATGGTTATTTGGACGAGGGCGGCCGACCCTTGTAGACGGATTATAAGGATTATAAGATTATAAGTGATGATAGTCAAGAAGTGGAGAGCTGCTGATCTGAGAAGAGCCTGTGTTGGGAGAAGGGGTGATAAAAAGTTACTGCAGAACAGTTTTGGTTATGGTTATACGGCTACTAAAATTTGTGAAGGTCCACTTTTTTTTTTGCTAAAAAGGTTTCAATATGCAACTAACATGACTGTGTAGTAACAACAATTACCCTTTAATGATTAGTCATTAATGATCAATGTCTGTGAAGAAAATATATCAACTCTCTGGGTGGAGGGATGGCATTTTCTTTATCCCCTGTGAATCACATGACTCTAGCCAATTGTAGGCATCTGTGGATTCATGTATGCGGTATGAGGATGTGTCCTGTGACACGGCGTGAGCAGCAGTTTGAAAAGATGTGTTTGGTTGCCATCATATTTCTCAACGTAAGCCCTTGTTAACCTTCAGCTTCCTGGGTTGGTAGTTCTTGTATGTTTGGGAAGAGCTGGTCAGTGCATTATGGTGCAAAAATGAATTATGTTTATGCTTAACCCTTTCAGCACTGTACCCGACCCCTTAGCAATTGAAACCTCCTATGTTTCATCCCATGTTGATATAAGCCCATGCTGTGTGACTAGTGTGAGCTATGCTTTAATTGTCAAGACCAGTCACAAACAGGGCAAGGCCACACGTTGGAAATTTTCCTCTGTGCGTCAACTAGGCAAGACCAGAAAGTATTAATGATTTGTTTCAACTGATGCCTCTTTTCCCACTTCAACCTTGGCAAATCATGCCTTCATGGAGCTTGATTTGTGCACAGAGTATTGCTGAGCTGGAACAGGTTTAGGCCTCTTAGTTCCAATGAGGGGACAATTGATGTTATAACATACAAAGGCATCTTATACATTTGTGTGCCTCCAACTTTGTGGCAAAAGATTGGAGAAGACCCACATGTGGCTGCAGTGGTCAGGCATCTGCATGCTTTTGGTCATACAGGATAGTTCAATCCGTTTATTCCATTTAAACAGTCTATTTTTGACTTTTTCCTAAGCCTTGTTAAAATCTATAAGCATCTGTGAAAACTTTTTCTTTTCTCCATCAGCTGCTTTCGGCTAAATCATTTACATAAATATGACTAGATAAACCACAACAAAGGATCTGCTACAGAAGCTGAGATGGCTCATGTTTCCAAAACTGGAGTCGCTGAACTACGGCCAGTTTTGATAGATTGAATAGTTCTGCTCATTTAGAGCCACTGACGTACTACCAGTTAACAACCCCTGGTTATAGGTAAAGACTCTTGATAGAGAGCAACACGGTTCCTGTTCCATCTGTTCGCTTCTCATTCATTAACTGGCAAAGAACTGGATGTGAGAATTTTGCTCAGTGGGGCATGTCAAGAAAGTCCATTTTTTGCTTTCTAACACACGCGCACACGCATACGCACACTCACACGCACACGCACACACACAGGCACAAGCCAGTAGCCTGATTAACATCTGAATTAGGTTACCAATATGAGCTACAAAGTGGTTGACCAATGATCCCTTCCTTTCTAATACTACATAATAACCATTGTGCACAGGATTTACTGCAAAAAGCTGTTTTTTCTTTCCCAGTCCATCTTCTGTCCCGGGGTTACTAGACCCCTACATTAAGACCTGAGCTAGGGCCTATGCCTTGTCTAATGCTCATTAGAGCCAAAGTCCATTAGCCTCCTAATGGGTGACACAGGGACTAATTATAGATGTGTTTCCAGAAGGCAGATGTAGTTGAATACAATAAGGCTGAAGGGACCATTAACAGAGCTGTTCTGAATAAGTGGTCTCACAAGCTGCCAAAATCCCATCCTGGTCATTAGGTATCAATCAGAAATGGTGTAATGATTAACTGACAAAGGAAACAATTTTATTTATCCACTATGTGTTGATATTTTGGGAGGAAGTCTGAGAAGGTTGGTGTCTTGTTTGGGAATAGAGGGAAGTCTTGATTCCATATGGTGATCAGAGGTTTCTTAGTAAAGCATTAGATGGAAAGCATATGCTCTAAATACACTTCATGCTGTTCTGATAGCTGCTTAATATGAGTGGTTAGGCATTTACTAAGGTTTTATTCATGCCTACATACATTACTTGGGTGATTATTTGTGTAATGATACAGAATTTTCTGAACATGATTTTTTTTTTTTTACAAAACCATAAAAATTCTTATGAGGACAACATGAATAGATTCAATTCATACACATGAAGATGTAACACACCTCTAACCCTAACTTTAAAGATCATAATTTTTTTACAAATTGTGCAGTGTAAATTGTTACCAGTTACATACGCATCACCATGTTCGGTTTGGAGCTTGTAAATCCAGGATACGCCAAGATTCTTTTTATTAAAAGTGTGATATAAAAGATAATCTAGTTGTTGAGAATGAATACAGCGGACTCCTATGTGTTGGGTCAGTACTTGTTAGCTATCATAATAATTTGTGCTGTTTAAATACGCTATAAATGGCCCTTGAAACCATTTAGAGTTTCATTAACAACCATTTTTTTGGTTCCCTGAAGAGCTAGTTGTGTTGTAGCCACAATAAACTGAGTAATTATTTTCCACCGTAATTGTTACATTTGAAATAGGAACATTTTTCAGTTCTGTGGCACCAACAAGATTCATCAATTTTAAAGGTTCTTCAAGAAACTAAACAAATGGTTCTTCACGCTAAAGAACCATTACTGGTACCTTGTCTTGGCTTATTAATGCAAAGATGAGATGATGTAAAAATGATAGACATTGCTACCATGGTTAACAAGCTTATAGTATATATTTTTAATCTTGTCTCATGACAGATTTGTATAAATTTGATCAAGAGGGCAATGTGGTTAGATTTTGATCATTAGATGATGCACATGAATAAAGTGGTAAGAATAGGGACAAACACTAAAACCTTTTCTAACTCTAACAATAATCTTAACCTTAACATTCGCGATGTGAATTGTTCTAGTTTTGTAAGTAGACCATGTTTTTTATTGTCTTGAATAGGTTTTAACCAAGACCCAGAAAGCCAAATCTAGCATAAGATTTTAATAGGTTTGATTGATGTTGCCATTTTCAACCAGAAAAGCAAGAATAGCAAAAAAACAAGTGAAAAAATGACAGAGAAGGCAAACTGATGGCGATGATTGGGATCAGGAATGTTGACTTTGTTGTCCCAATAATCATAGCATACCAAGGCATCAGCAGGTTGTTTAGCTGTCACTATCCTCAGCACTGAATAAAGCGTACAGTACATTGAGTTCTCTGCTATTCATTTATTTTCTCTCGTGTAGTGATTCACTACACTTTTACATTTGAAGGTTATACTAATCCATTTTGCTGTCCATTCTTCACAACACTCGCTGTCTCTTCAAATAAAGTTTCTGTCCCTCGTAACCTTCAAGATACTGAGATGTAAGGATTTAAAGAATTCTTCAAACCCTCATGTATACATCATGAAAGAAAATACATTCTCTTCCATCGGCTCCGTCACCTCGCCTTTCACATCCACCCTTGCATCAAACATCATGACTGCACTGAGAGACATTGGCTAGGTCACCGTTATGGCAGCATCCATAAGCCTTGTCAAATCAGGGCTCATGCAGTCGACCTGACAGCTACTGTGACAGGAAGCTTACGCGACTCGCCTGCGAGAGAGAAAAATGCCTTTGATAGTGTTAACCCCCATAGTGCACTAACGTGTTGTTTCTAGAAGCCTCAGCTGATCCTGTGAAGCTGACTCTGCTTGCTGGTTGGGTAGGAGAGGCCTGTGGGCTTAGAGATTCCCAAGCTAACAGCAGGGATAGGAGCGCAGGCAGGTGGAAACACACTGCGAACACATCCCAATGTGTGTGTGTGTGTGTGTGTGTGTGCGTGTGTGTATAAGAGCACGTGTTTAAGTGTATGTGTGTGCATTTGTGTGTGTGTTTATCTGTGAGGCCTTTGATCTTATGATGAGCTGCTAATGCTAATTTGGCTGGGAAATAAAAGTGTGTGTGACTGTCTGTCTCTCTGTCTGTTGGCAAGAGAAGCAAAAAGGAATGAAAATCTACAGTTTTAAGACAAATCAAATATTTAGACTCATGTTGTGGAGAAAAGGGAAAGGGGCATTTGGTGGATATTCATTTCAAATGACCTCAAACTTAAGATTTCACTCTTAATATTTACTTGCCCTGCACATCTCCTATGCATGTAATGAAATGTTTACGGGAATGTATTTTTTGATATTTTGAATCTTCCTTAGAAACACTGATATAACACCCTTTTGTAAAAGCATTTTAGTATTATCATTTAATTAAGGTATTTTTAAGGCCTACCATGTAAAGGCCACAGGTAACTGAGATGAAAGAAAAGAAAGCAAAATGAAACATTAAAAATACAAGGAAATTTTGCCAAATCATCACTGTATTTTCGTAGTCAGGCAACAAAATATGCCATTTTACCCAAGCTTAAATAAAACATTGTTGATTTTAGTTTGTTGCATTGCTTTTAATATAGGCCGGTTAATGAGCCTTAAGTTTGAATAGGTAAGGCAACACAAGAGGCTTAAACAGAATTAATGTAGCACTTAAAAAAAAAAAGAACCATTGATGCATGTAAAGGGGTAATGGAGGAAAATGACAACATAATTTTGTTGATTAAGACAATCCACTGTGATTTTGAGATTATTTGTCTGCTATGATATTAAGACTTAACTGTTCTATGTTGTTTATATCTCTGTGCACTTGTATAAGTTTGGTTAATTGCCTAGCTGTGAGATGAACTTGTTGTCGATTCATATGCTAAATTATGTACTATATACTGCTATGTTTATTTGCAGATAAATTGCAAAAGGCCATAGTATGAATCCCCGAGTGTTTCAGATTGAGAATAGTGGAAAAGATATAATTATGATAGAAATAAAGGTCACTCAGTAATGGTTCTGACTGAAGGATCCTCCATTAGCCTGCTTGGCCAGTTTTATCTGTATCTGCTTTAACCATTCATCTCTGAAAAGAAAAACAATTCTGCTCAAAAAAATTGTGTTAAATAAAAAAGTTAATAAAGAAGATTTTCACAAGACACAAGATTCTCACTGGTGTGTCCATTATGACAATTCAAGATATTTTTTTGCATGGATTTTAGTTTAAATATGGCAAATGAGTGAGTCTAGCAAGTCCTTGACTGTACAACAAAACTCATACACTCACTTATTCTCTCTCAAACACAAATTAAAGCATAATTATGATGCAAATAAATAACAATGAATTTTGATTAAGAAAAAAACACTTTATTTAAAAAATGTGATTGTGTGCAAGGTTATTCCATCCTGTATCCTGGTTACCAGTTTTTCAGCACAGTTTATATCAAAAGCAAAATAGTACTTTATAAAATATCAAGAATCCACTAAAAACCTTTGAGTGTTCAATTGTTTTTGTATTTTAACAACTTTTTTCTATATGTTTCCTGCATGTTTTAAGTGTCCCGTTAATGAAAGTCTAAAATCTTCTAGGAAGTGGATTTTTTGTTGTTTTGTTTTGTTTTTAAAAAAGAAAGAAAGAAAGAAAAAAGAAAGGAGGAAACAAGCACGGTCCACATTAAGCCGCATTAGTGAGTGTTTGTCTGCAGTCGCAGCGCTGGAGGTGAGAGGTGCGCTTCACACAAAGTGGTGACTGCGTTTCCGCTTTTCTGACTGCTGATTTAGCCGCGGTGGTAGTTGAGAGATTGTGATCACGCAATCCCCCCCTCCTGGTATCACGCTTCATTTTCCTGCTGCTCGGTACTCAGCGTGTCGGTGAACGACGCGAAAATGACGCCAAAAATAAGCGTGCAACTGGAAAATGGGCGTAAAATGGAAGTTTTGCCCTCGGCGCGCGCACCTCCCTCCCTCCCTCTCTCTCTCTCTCTCTCTCTCTCTGTCTTTCACTCCCCCTCCGCCCCTCGCGCCCAATTATGGTTTAAAACAGACTGGAGAGCTTCAGCGCGCGCTTTCACACGGTCAACATCTGTCAGGTGCTCGCGCTCCCAGGTTCAAGAGAAACCTCTTCTCTGCCCCATGCAGACTGTATAGAGCCTGTACTCCCTTCTCCATCCTGTCTCACTCTCATTTCGCTCGCATCTCATCCTATGTCACTTTCATCTCCATCCTGTCTCACTCTCATTTCACTCTCTCTCTCATCCTATGTTACCTTCATCTCCATCCTTTCTCACTTTCATCTCCATCCTCATCATTCTCATCTCATTCACCTAATTTCCCTGTCACTCTCATCTCCATTCTGTTTCACTCTGATCTCACTCTTATATCCATCCTGTCTCATTTTCATCGCACTCTTACCCCTTTCTCTCATCTCATGCTCATCACATCCCATCTCATTCTTATCTCACTTTTTACCTCATTCCCATGTCACTCTTGTCTCCATCCTGTCTTAGTCTCATTGCACTCTCATCTCAGTCTCTCACTTGCATCCTACCTTCACTTCACTCTCACCTCCATCCCATCTCACTCAGATCTTCATCCTGTCTCACACTCATCTCTTACTTTTATATTCCTCTCAGTCTCATCTCTCTTGTCTCACTCAGATCTCCATCCTTTCTCATTCTCATCTCATGCTCATCTTAATTTAAAAAAAATGAATTGGCAAAAAAAGAAAAGCACTACTATTACCAATTATTATTATTATTATTGTTGTTGTTGTTGTTGTTGTTGTTGTTGTTTTCAAAATATTGTATGTTTTTACTTTCTATTATAACCAATAATAAAGATTGATAAACCATTTATTACGGTCAATAACCTGTTCCAATAAAATGTAACGTTATTTAATCCCACTTTAATCAGCTACAAAGACACACGTGGTACAGAATATATTTCATAATCTCGCCTGAAGGAAATGAGAGGTACTCTGCATGAGATTTACTCTGGATATCTGATACAAAGACAATACCCCTGTAGTCGCCTTTGTTTCTGTTTGTTGTTTACTTCCACTGCCACACACATTGTTTATTATCGTGTTTTATTAGCTCTACTGGCCAGCTGGAATACTGTGAGCATTGTCAAAGCAATAGTGCAATTCCACAAATAACGTCTAATTGCATAATGGCTATGTCTATTCTTCTTGCAGTGATGAGTGTGATGATTAAGTTGTTAACTGTGTTCCACTGACGCGATATATTTTTTTTGCTTCAACTAACAATTAATTGAGATATTCTGAGCAGGTCTGGTGTAAAATCTGAGTGATGTGTGCGACTCCCTCATGCTTCAGCTGTCAGTCCGCTGAACCCAGGCACACATAGACGAGTAATAATGTAGATACATGCTTATGAAAGAAAAAAAATCGAATGGGTTAGCATATGAGTTTTTATTTTCCTTGTATACTACGTAGGTATGTTTTTACTTTTAAAATGCTTTTTAAAATACCTTTTTATGTGCATTTTTGTAACTTTTTTTTCAGTAGTGTTCATTATTAAACTCGGATTAGGCCTATACTAAGGCGATTTTTTGTGAAAATAATTTTTATTTTATAATTTTTATTTATAAATATTATTAATAATAATATTTAATAAAGGTTATATTTTAATAAAATGCACTAGGATAAATCAAGCAAACACGCTACGACGACCATTATAACCACATCATCATCATCATCATCATTATCATCAACAACAACAACAACTACAACAATAAGAAGAAGAGGAAAAAGAATATTTACAGCATTTTTATTTATAGCAACAAAAACAATAAATATTATAATAATAAATATTATGCTTTTTGTCGCAATAAATAAATAAATATTCTCTTTTGGCTTTCTATGAGACAGTTGGCATGCAACTTTGACACTCGAGAAAAAAAAATAGAATCACTAAATCCGATTAAAAATATATTATTTATTTAGATAGATAAATACAGGATGAATTTTCTTTTGGAGCAGTCTCATACATAGCTGAAGGCTGTTTGACTCCATCAAGAATGGGATGCGATGCTTTAAAATAGAGTTTGATGTGCTTTCATTTTATCCAATTTAGTGTAAAACATTCTCATTTTACCCAATTTATTGGCTCTAAAACAGAGACTGTCCTTCATCTTTAGCAAGCTGTGCATTCATTAGGCTTCTCTATTAACTACCAGACTGTGCTATTTAGCTTAAGGACATAAAAAGACATTTATAAATTATTTATAAAATTGTCGTATAGTTAATAAAATACGCACTTATTATAATGGGTGTAACGTCGTTAATCTATTTTTTTCAGTTTCAGAAAACCTTTTTTAAGCTACCATCATGCCCTAAAGCCACTTGTGGACAAAGTGGTCTGATGTGGCACGTGCGCTGGGCGTCAGTCACCTGTTTCTTAGCAACTGACACAACAGGGAAGCACCTGTGGCACCAATTTACTGAAAAGAGTCTTTCACGGGTTTTAAAGCAGCTCGAAACAAAAGCAGCGAGCTGTGTGAGAAACCCCGAAGCTGTGTGAGCACATATTTGATCACATACAGTGTCAAAAACCTCAAAACACCTCAAAATAGCCATGCTTATTTACTTTTTTAACTATGCATGTTTTCGTTTTGCTGCTGACCTTTGGGCTAGATGATGGAAAAATATTAACACCCCCCATAATAACAACGCTACACAATACCTTTTTTGTTGTTTAAAAAAACTAATATTTATTAAAACACACACACACACACACACACACACACACACACACACACACACACACACCCCACACACATACAGACCTCACGCTCATAC
>JAQQZR010000010.1:5994217-6005593 GCA_030068235.1 Notoglanidium macrostoma
ACACACACACACACACACACACACACACACACACACACACACACACACACACACACACACACACACACACATATAGGCCTATACGAATATTTGACTATTTTTCATGGACAGTTAGTTTATTTAGCGGTGTGTTCCACGCAGATTGATGTTAATTTTCTTTAAACACTTTAGATTAGTCAATAAAACAGATAAACATCAGGAATATGCTATATAAGAATGTTTAAAATGAAGATTGAAGTGCTTCAGTTTAATCAAAGGGTGTAATGGCTGTCCGAAACTTAGGTAAAAATCCTTTCAATACTTCACATCAAGAACAACAACAAATCTTGCAATGTTAAACTAAATACAATCTTTTTTTGGCTCTTCAGTCATGTTGCATTCACTCTTATAATCTTAATTTGCTTCCTGGACTTATTTAAACATTATATCCTCGTTGGGACACCACTTTCTCTCTAATTGCTTAGAAAATCCTCATGTATAGACACAGAGGAATTACTGTTTAATTAGCTACCGTAGTTGCCAAATAATAAGGAGAAATTACAAAGCATACAGCACCATAGTTTTTGCCTCAAGAGGGTAGGGGTTAGTTCAACTCTAGGGTTTTTTTGGATATTATTTCTTTATCAATTGAATATAATTTGTCCAACATGCGCCTGGCAGCGTGGCTTTGTAGGATGCTGTTTACCTTCAGAGCGCTGGAGAGTGGAAGCTGAGCTCAGGTCACGTGACCGCGCGCCATGCAAATCAATCCTCAGCTTGAACGTGATTGGTCGCTTCGCCCTCATTTAGCGGCTGTCAAAGCGCATCATATGGCCGCTCTGCTACTAACTTTTCTCCCGCGTCTCAGAAAGTAGCTCACAGGCTTTTCACTGCACCGGATGAGAAAATCAAAAGCTGAAAAGAAAGGTAAAGAAAAATAGCGACTTGTATCGTTTTGGATTGTATAACCTGTTTCCTTGTTCTGTGGGAACCTTTGCTTTTACGCGTCCGTGCCAGCGGACAGGACAGGGACGCCGCTGCTTGGCTCCAAGAGTGAATGTTTCTCGTGTGTTGAGTGCGAAAGTTAAAGCCAGGTGAATGTATAGCATGATGATGGAGACGGACTTGCATTCCCCGGCACCCCAAACGAACACGAGTGCGGGGCACACGGGCCAAAGCGCTGCGGGGAAACTGAGCCAGGAGCGCGTCAAGCGCCCCATGAACGCGTTCATGGTCTGGTCCCGCGGGCAGCGACGGAAGATGGCACAGGAGAACCCCAAAATGCACAACTCGGAGATCAGCAAGAGGCTTGGGGCCGAGTGGAAGGTCATGTCCGAGGCGGAGAAGCGGCCTTTCATTGACGAGGCGAAGCGCCTGCGCGCCATGCACATGAAGGAGCACCCGGATTACAAGTACCGGCCACGCAGAAAGACCAAAACGCTGCTTAAAAAGGACAAATACTCCCTGGCCGGCGGGCTGCTCGCAAGTTCTACCGGCGGTGGCGGTGTGACTCTGGGGATGAGCACAGCGCAGAGGTTAGAGAGTCCTGCGGGCCACGGTGGCGGCGCGGGGGCGGCGAGTTACGCACACGTGAACGGCTGGGCAAACGGCGCGTACACAGCAGCCGCCGCTGCAGCCATGATGCAGGAGGCGCAGTTAGCCTACGGGCAGCACGCAAGCGCTGGGGCCGCACACCATCACGGACACCACCCGCATCACCATGGACACCACCACCCGCACCATCAGCACGCAGCCAGCGCGCAGTCCGTGCACCGCTACGACATGAGCGCGCTGCAGTACAGCCCCATGTCGAACTCTCCGAGCTACGTGAGCGCCTCGCCGTCGACGTACGCTGCCATGCCGTACACGCAGCACCAGAGCTCCGTCTCGGCGGCGGGAGGCGTCGGCGCGCTCGGATCGCTCGTGAAGCCTGAGCCGAGCGCGACCCCCCCTCTCAGCGCAGCATCCCGCGCGCCCTGTCCCGGTGACCTGCGCGAGATGATCAGCATGTACTTACCGGCGGCGGAGGCTGGAGACGCGGCTGTTCAGAGCAGACTGCACGCGCTGCCACAACACTATCAGAGCACTGCAGCTGCCATTAACGGAACCGTCCCACTGACGCACATTTAAAGAAAGAAGCAAAATCATAAAACTGAACCACATATATTCACAAACAAGTAACCAAATATTTACCTCTTTTTAGATTATAAATACCTGCTTTTTGTACAGAATGTTTTCTTGTAAATTTAAAGGTGATTATTATTTAAGCCTTGGTTCATACTGTCCTATCAACAGAAATGAATTTCTCCCATTTGCCTACATTTCAAATAAGAGCTTTAGGCCTATATGTAATATGAAAAGCGAAAGGGAAACCAGCCTTTACACAATCTAGATCATCTTGTGAAAACTTAAGAGTTTTAAATATTTTAATGATTATTATCTGTGAAATACAAGTTTTAATACACAGGAAACGCCGGGGAACAATTCCGAGTGAAAACGGCTACTATATTTTAAAGGTTATTTTATTTGTCCACAACCCACAGTTGTTTGGTTTGTAAACACGTGACTGAGCCTGTGTATTTAATCTTTTTTTGTCGTTGTAATTTTCATTCTTGTAAATTGTGCACATATAGAGGAAAAACGTGATAGGTCTGAACAAACTGTAAATAGTTCGTTGATTCATTTTTCACTTGATTATTATTATTATTATTATTATTATTATTATTATTATTATTATTGCAAATAGAAAAGCAAAGGTTTTTTTTGCGTTGGGATGAAACGAATAAATTTCTCAGCTGTTGCTCTTATTTTGGTGTTAATTTGGTCTTTGTATCGACTCCAGAATGATCCAG
The DNA here is from genome assembly GCA_030068235.1 of Notoglanidium macrostoma. Classification (NCBI taxonomy): domain Eukaryota; kingdom Metazoa; phylum Chordata; class Actinopteri; order Siluriformes; family Auchenoglanididae; genus Notoglanidium; species Notoglanidium macrostoma. Next base: position 5,997,049 of record JAQQZR010000010.1, read on the forward strand.
CACTTCCTGAGGCAAAACGCGCTGTGAGTTCAGGGCAAGTAGAGGGGGAAAAAAGAAGTTTATATTCAACTGGAAAAATGAAACCGCAAAAATATGAATAGGCCTATATTGTGAAAAATATTATATGTTTCGTCCAGGGTAGTCCTATAACAGATTTACAATTATAGTACTGACCTATTATTATTATTATTATTATTATTATTATTATTACTACTACTACTACTACTACTACCACTACTACTACTACTATTATTGATTGTATGTTACATTATTATCATTATATAATAATCTGTCAGCTACAGTTGCAAATACATTTTGTCTTAACAATGAAACGATTTATTCCATGTAATTCGTCATTGTTAGGCTATCAAATTACCCACAATGTATTTTACAAAAAAAGAAAAGGAAAAGGAAAAGATTTTTACTTGATGATTTTCATGACAATTTCACACTAATGTAGGTATAACAAGGTACTTAGCTGTTCAAATTGTGATAATGAAAATTTGTTGTTTTTGTTTTTTGATTATACATAATTTTTTTTATGATTTCTTCCTTAGGTTCAGTAATTTTGCTGTTGGACCGTTTACTGTGTGTATCTGACATAAATGATACTAAAGCGATTGAGTAAATGATGTGTCGGTTGACATTTAACAGAAGCATTGCTGGAGTATAGGGCCAAAAAGACTTACGGCGCGTGAATTGATCACATAATTTAAGAAACGTCACGTGACATCTTGTGCAAAATAAAAGATATTCGATTTTTTAAGTTATAAAGAAAGTTGCATAGTTTCCTGAAAAGCACTTTTCAAGAAGTTAAAACAAAAAGAAAAAGAAAGAAAGAAAGAAAGAAAAAGAAAGAAACCCTCAGCTTGTTCAGGATTGTCACTTGTTACTGGTGCGTGTTTAGGGGTTGATAGACAGGGTCGGTCAAAGATCAGGACCGCTTTAAGTAAAAACCATACACTGAAAACAAAACGCGACACATACAAACAAAAAAACAACAAAAAAAGTCCAGTACACAAAGTCCAAGTTGCACTTCAGTCTAAATCCTCATGAGAGCACAAACTTCTGCACATCCGCATATAACAGCCAATGATGTTTTACAGTAATTAATTTAAAATCTGACCTTTTTTCCCCGCGAAACAGTTTTCCGGATCTTTTTTCAGTCTTTCTTTCTTTCTTTGTATAATGCGCACATTTTTCGCCTGTTCATTTATTGTTTTCTCCCTAGGAATAAAAATGACAATTTGATTTTCTCACTGAGCAAGGATATGAGCTGGATTTGTGATGAATGGAGAGGAGAACGAGAAGGAAAAGGATTACAGGGCCATGAGAGCTAAACTCGGGCTCACAGGCCACTAACACTTGAATACTAATTAAGTGTAAAATGGAAGGGATACATCCGGGGATTTTTTCCATGAGGTTGTATGTTTTATTAAAATGGAATTACAGTTAATATGGAGAATGTTAGGTAAATTATCTGAATCGAAGTGTGTTTTGTCAAAAAAAAAAAAAAAAAAAAGAGTGAAAATCCCTAAGCCATTTGCAGTTATATAGCTACTGGAAGTGTGAAGCAACTGCAATAAGAACATTTGCAAAACATGTGAATTTTTTTCACTCGTCCAACTAAATTAGAGAACATACATCAAACTAAACAAAAATAACTATAGCTATAGTTTGCACACAATTTACCCTTTTCTAGAAATTTTTACCAAACCTTTTTCATAAAGTAAAGGGTATGCATTTATTACTTACCTTCTCCTGCTTCCCATCATTTCTCCTACCTACATGTTTAATACAGAACTAAGGTTAATTCAATCCTACTGCACCAAGTCAGAAAAAAGATATAGCTGTATCTGTCCTTGTCTCTGAGTTGGTCAAGCATACATCTTTTGTACCTGTTATATATTTAAAGCTTTAAAACCCGATTTATACGCTTTAAAACATTTTACCAGGTTATATCTACATTTCTAGGTGATAGATAGATTCATAGCCGGGTATAAAAGGGATAAAATATAAGGGTACTGGAGTTTTTTTCAATATGTGTCAAAACTGTTAAGAGTTGAACACTTGCAGCTGACACAAGTGTTCACCAGAACAAACAGAAAAAGCAAAACTTCTGACCAATAACAAGAAAACCCAGACAGTGTGTCCTTGCTGGCACTAAAACCCGCTTCACCAGTGAGAAACAGCAGCCATCATTGGCCCGTATATCCCCCCCCCCCCTCCGTTTGTAAACCCTGTCCTAAATGTCCCTAATTAGCATCGACTTTATCACTCCCCTGCATATTTTCTCAGCTCTCCAAAAAAATCCCTCGCTCCTGACGCCACTGGTTGCGGTTCTGCCACGGAAGATTACGAAGACAGATTGGAGAGGCGCGAGATTAACGCGGAGCAGAAACAGCAACCGGGCCAATAAATTCCGCGCGCGCCTTATCGTGCAATTACACGTTGGCGTGTTTCGCAATCTCGCAGCCTCTTGCCTAATCCACAAGCTCACAGTGAGGCAAGAGCCCGGGTTTATGCCCCTCACCCCTCCTCCAGTTCATTTTCGCATCTTGTTGAATGTCAAATGACAGTTAAAAAAAGAAGAAGGTATTATATTTTATTCATTATTACATTTTTAAACTTTGAACAAGATCTCGGTTCATCCTGTGTATGAAATTTCCCAAAACACAAATTAGTTATTTGTCAAGGGTTTGATGGTTTCTTTATCAAACTCAAGAGCAATGCTTTTCCCCAGCCATGCAGGACACAATGTTAGGGAAACAGGCTTGGCATAACTTTCTTCCTCTCTGCCTTCTCTCTGTTTTCTCTTTCTATTCTCTCCACGTCCTTCATTCAACACTTACTCTCTCTCTCTCTCTCTCTCTCTCTCTCTCTCTCTCTATCTATCTCTCTTTCTCTATCTCTCTCTCTGGCGGAATTTGGCACAGTTGGAACAGTTTTTTTTTTCATTTGGCCTCACAGAGCTCATTACAGACTTCAGAGAATTCCTGAACACACAACAGAGAAGTGGTGCAGGTGCAGAAGGAAGAGTCCAAGACTTGCACAAGTTTAAAGCTCGTAAGTGCTGGAGGCTACACTCCAATTCGAAACACATCTTACTGCATGTAGGCTATTTTTATCAACACCTTATTAACCATATGGTCAGTGGTAGCTCATTGGTTAAGCTGCTGGGATATTAATCAGGAGGTTTTTGGTTTAAATCCCAGCACTGTCCAGCTGTTACTGATAGGCCCTTTACACTAACTGTAAGCTGCTCTGGATAAGCATGTGTGACAAATGCCATAAATGTAAAGTTCACTAATGATGGGGGAAGCTGTGGCCTTAAGGTTAGAGAAGCAGGTTTGGGACTGAAAGGTTGCTGGTTAAATTTACTGGACTGGCAGGAAAAATGTGTGTGTTGGGGGGAAGTGAATGAACAGCACTTTCCATTCCCTCTGCATACATGGCTGAAGTGCCCTTGAGCAAGACACCTAACCCCAAAATGCTCCCCAGGCATTGTAGTGCTGCTGCCCGCTGCTCTGGGTGTGTGTGTTCACTGCTTGGATGGGTTAAATGCAGTATCCCAAATATATTAATTAGTTCATTAACTCATTATTAACTTATTATTATTAGTTAGTAAACTCAGTGGACTCAAACTGCAACTGAAACTGACTAGAACTCAAGCTAAGGTTTTTCTGTTAAAGTAATGCTTAAAGGATCCATGTAGAACCATATAACAGAATCTGTCCTTTTAAGTAGCATGCTTTTATGACGTGGAGAACATGGAACTCTTAAGGAACAGGTTTTCTCTAATAGCATGGAATAAAAGCTCTCAAAAAGTCCAAAGATTACACATTTTTAAACCCTATAAGTGGTGACAGACTACAAATAGACTCCAAATTTCCTACTGCGTTTAAACTCTTATGATAATTAGTTGACTACCATATACACTACATGGCCAAAAGTTTGTCCACCCGTCCATCACAGTCATATGTGCCTATTGAACATCCCATTCCATATGTAGTCCACCACCCTTGCAGTTATAATAGCCTCCACTCTGAGAAGGCTTTTCACTAGATTTTGAAGCATGGCTGTGGGGATTTGTCCATTTAGCCAGAGGAGTATTAGTGAGGTCATACAATAATGTCGAGGTAATGAGGTCTGGGGTGCATAACTGTTTAGTGGGTGGGTTTGAGGTCAGGGGTCTGTGCAGGACACTCAAGTTCTTCCAAACCAAACTTGGCAAAGGTTTGAGCCACTTAGTTTCAGTGGATGGAAATTGTAATACTACAACATACAAAGACATCCTACATAATCGTGTGCTTCCAGTTTTGTGGCAACAATTTGGGGAAGAACCACATATGGGTGTGATGGTCAGGTCCACAAACCTTTGGCCATGTAATGTAGCAACAGCATCAATGTCCTTAATTACTTTAAAATAACATGCATAAACCTCTAAACTCAATGCACCTACCAATGTAGAACTCTTAAGGGTTTTTCTGTTTGTCCTTCTAGGGGAACACATAAACCAGGTGTGCGGAACCCGAGCCATGGAGGGCAGGTTTTTGGGATGACCTCTCAATCAGCCAATGGTAAAGCTGTTAGAGCCGTGGGAGGAGTCTTTTTTAATTGCTGATCGAAAGGTCAGCCCAAAAACCCCCACCCACACCGGCCCTCCATGGCTCGGGTTCCCCACCCCTGCCATAAGCAATCCATGTAGAATCCGACAACAGAGTGCTTTATTCCAAGTAGATTTCTTATATGAAATGGAGAATACTTTAATATGTGAGGAACCTTAAAGGAACTGGTAAATGTCCCATATTTAAAATCCACTATCTTATAATAGCAGGGAAATTAATAACCAGGAAAAAATTATTCCTAAAGATTTATTTAACATTCACATGTAAGTGAATGATCCTTAGCATGTTTTCTCTGTTTCTGCATGGGTTTCCACTAGATTGTCCACTTTCCTCTCACCTCTCAGTAATATGTCAGTAAGTGTATTGGATAAGATAAATTGCCCTTAGGTGTAAAAGAGTGTATGAATGTGTTTGTGCATGGTGCCCTGTGATGGACTGGCATCCCATGGCGTGTATTCCTGTGCTACCCTCAGTGTTCCTAGGACAAGCTCTGTATTCACTGTGACCCTGACAAGGATAAAGCTGTTGCTGAAAGTGAGTGTGTGAGTGTCGCATTTGTCATCATCATCATCACCATCATCAAATTTAATTAGCCATTTTAATCATACATTAACAGGTCTTGTGCTTTGGTATGTTATAATGAAATCGTATAAATACATTTCAGTTTAAACATCAGTATGGGCATTTCTATTTCTGGAATATTCTTGTATCTTAATTTAGGGGTGCTTTTCCTCCACACTTATGTTAGTGAGTGCTTTTCATTTTCATTCAAGTCAAGTTACATCAACTTTATTTATATAGCACATTTAACCCTTTAACTACTAGAGGTGGCACTGGTGGGTCCAGTTGCGCATCAATTAGCATCTCACATTCACGCTAAAAAATTAGCAACTCCCTCAAAATAAATATGCACTTAAGTTGAAAAACCTTAACTAAAAGCAAAAAAACTCAATTTCTACCGAGACAAAACACAAATTATGGGCATAAAAATGTGTGCTACAGGGGTTTTAAACGACAAGTGTCGGTCAAATCTTCAGCTAAATCCAAGCAGCAATGAAGTAAAATAAAAATGATATGAAATGAAACCAATAAAACTATAATTATTAAAAACAACAGCAGTAACCCAATACTACAGACCTTAAACTTATTCAAATGCCTAGGAGGCTAAATACATTTTAGGGACAGACTTCGCTGGATGTCACTCTGCAACCTTGACGGCCATCTTTAATGTAATGTTTTACGCTGATTAGTGGACAAAGGACGTGTCCCTGGTCGGCTATGGGAGTTAATCAGGCAGAACGGCCTATGCTAATGGGCTTTTGGAGAGAGCATGGTTGGTGAACAGTGAGCGCGATTGTTCTCTCGATGTTTCACAGGCCTCACGCGCAGCTGCACCTCCGTCACTGCCCTGTGACGGTCCATTTCACACTCGCCCAAAGAAGCCCAGTCTAGCTGTCCGCCCACCCCTGTCTCTTTCACATTCATTAGCTGTTTTGGAGGCCCCTATTCTCCTAGGCCAGTATGGTCTCATGATTGCAAATGCGAAGGAATTCGCACGAGCCAAAATATGTGGCTTGTGTGAGGAAGAGGGGGCGGGGGTAAGCTTTTCTTATAAAATATAGCGTAATAAATCTTTCACGTTAGGATTATTACATTTTTGTAAGAATTTTTTTGTGAGTTACATTTCCTAGGGTCAGTTTTAGTGTGAAAAATAAGAAACGGTACACTCTAAGGAAAAAGTGCTCTCATTAAGGGTGCATGTTTCTTTAGTACTTTAACTTGCACCTAGAAAGGTGCAGGCAACTTACGTTTAAAGCATTATTCTAAAAGTTAATTATGGTCAAATTATTTACCATAAATCTTTTTTAAGGTGCACTATATCCATATTCCCAGGTGAAAAATAAAAGGTGCAAACCTAACAGTACCACCCCAGTGACAACTGTAGTTTAGCACTTAATTTTAGAAAGTGTATAATATACTAAAATCCAAACTATTCAAATCTTACACATATCAGGCAATCATATTTATTTATTAAAGTCATTAATGCTTTGAATTCCCCAGGTTTCTACCCAGAGAACCCAAACCATACTAATGATCAATCATGTTAATCAGTTTAACTGCATTGTATCCATCAAGTTTTATTTATATTGAAGTACAATTCCAGTTGTCATTATTTCTTAAAAAATTATGGAACTAATATATAAGAAGCACTTTAGTGTAAACTCAGTTTGTTCCTGCAAATAAATTACAACTACATCAATAGTAGCCTAGTGGACAGAAGTTAATAGTGTGTTAGTGTTATAAACAAATGGGGTAATAATAAAATTAGGAACTCTCTCAAAATCCCCAGCTACCATACAATCAAACAAAAGTCAGTAAACTTCTGCTTGCTAATACATTTTGCAAATGATTTCTTTTAGACCTCAGGTTCACAACCCTGCTCCTGTCCTGCACATTGTAGTGTTTTCCCTACTCTATCACACCCTCCTCAACTCAGAACAGGGCTGTTAATTATCTGATTAATTACATCAGGTGTGTTAAACAGGGAAAGCAGTAAAATGTGCAGGACAGGGGCTTCTCCAGGACCAGGGCTGGGAACCTGTTCTTTAGGCAAAGGAGCTGTCCAGGTGCTGAAATCAAAGAGCAAGTTCATGGTGAATGAAGGCCACATAGTTTTATTAATGCAAGAAAATGTTTGATTATAAAAACAACCAGTACTTCATGATTATAATGTAGGCTGTATACGCAGTGTATGCAACAATGCATGCAACAGCAGTAATAAACAAGAAAACACATGGACATAAAGTTCTATTCTTGGAAAACCAACAGGTGGTAAACAGAACTGTCCTGGATTATAATACCATATTTCTGACCATAAATGCAGGTGTTGAAACCAAAACCCCATTTCTAACGTGACTGCTGGCCACAGCTGCTCAGATTGTTGCAAACGCAAAAAATTGTTCCATCTGTTTAATGTGGAACTGTCCATTTATAGGGAAGTGTGTAAGTACACTGGAAAGCAGTACAAACAGTCCGGTTACCCCATGGAGTAATTAATGAGTGCACAGCATCCCTGCTGACCTGCTCTGATTAATATGTATTTCAGAATAACCATGAACTCCATGGTTTCCTTGTAGGCCATTTTTAGGCTCTAATGCTACTCATTTTCATTGATAATTGGGAAAGTTAGCTCTTTTACAGGATAGGTTTTGAGGCATGTGGACGAAAATTACAGAAATCTTCAGTACCTGCTATGTCCTGTCAGGGTCACAATGAAGTCCAAGACTACTTGACCAAGACATTTGGAGCAAGATGGGGACACACCCTAGATGGGACAGCAAGTTGCTAAGTTTAAATAGCTTCTTCACAGCATACAAGAATTCGTGCACAAACAAACAAATATGCAGAAACACTTATGAGATGCATGTGTTGAATTAGGTATGACAAGGTCTCATGAAATGGTTGAGTAACTGCCATCGCTCAGCTTCCCCCTAGTGTGTATTTGTGTGTGTGTGTGTACATGTGTTTCCAAATCCTCTCTCACGTTTGTGTGCTCATACGTATTTAGCAGTATGCAAATCCTAGACAGGGATTTGCTTAACCAGGGAACCATGCATGTTAGTGATACCCTGTCTCAAGACACACACACACACACACACAAAAACACAAACACAAGCACACACTTCCACCACTCTGATCCACTTTTACACTGATTATTACACCGTCCACACTGCAGAAATGCTAAACTGGTTTAGAGGAAGCACAGATCCAGGATTAAAACACAGCAAAAGAAAGATATTTTAAAATTCCTATTATGGTTCCATAATCTGACTGCATGCATGCATCTGCACACACACACACACACACACACACACACACACACACACACACACACACACACACACACACACACACAC
>JAQQZR010000010.1:6005693-6010693 GCA_030068235.1 Notoglanidium macrostoma
ACACACACACACACACACACACACACACACACACACACACACACACACACACACACACACACACAAATAAATAAATAAAAATAAAGCCAGGCAACTTAAGTTTGATCTAATTCGGCTCACTTTATGTATTTTGTTGAAGAATATGTCCTTCTCTTAAGTCCTTTAGCAAATAATTAAATGTGTATTGGCAAACCAATTGGTTAAGGGGGCAAAGGCTTCTTCACATTGAGAAAAATAAGAACTATTAGGTTGGGAATTGGACAATCATTCCTATAAACCAATCTATTGGCATCAACTAGATACAATATGAAATTGTTCATGTTTCACACTGTATAGTTGTCAGATAGTTAAAGTGAAGGCCACAGGAATACAGCTTCTACTGAGCGACCAATTTTTCCTTTTTTCATTTTTGCTGCACTATGCTTTTCCCTGAAAAAAATAAATAGCACAAGAATGTAGATCAAGCATTGCCTGGAAGGCGAATCTATCATAGCTGATATTTGTATTGTTGGCACTCCGTTTTCTGTATTTTCTTTAGTGTCCTTGTAATGCCGGTTTGTTTTGAAGCTTATTTCAGGCCTATCAATGTTTAAGAATGTGAAATTTCCAGAGTGGCCTGAAGATGCAAAACACATAAAAGCCATTTAGAAATGTGGTGTTCTATAAGGACTTACCCCTTCTGTTTGAGATAATGCTGTGGTGTTTTCTGATTTATAGTTGGGTTGCCAAATTTGGTTTTGCTGTTGTGTTTTTGGCCTTGCTCTCTTGTCTTGATAGGCCACTGTATGGGCCCATCTTTTCCATGCATCCATCCGTCCGTCCATTCATCTTCTGTGCCACATATCCATTGTGGGTCATGAGAGAAGCTGGAGCCAATCCCAGCTGATTTTGTGTGAGAGGTGGGGTACACCCTGGACAGGTCACCAATCTATCGCAAGGCTAACACAGAGAGACAACATTCACACCTATAGTCAGTTTAGAGTAGCCAGTTTACCTAATCTGCATGTCATTGGACTGTGGAAGGAAACTGGAACACCTGGAGAAAACTCACACAGGCCCGGGGAGAACATACAAACTCGGTACACAAAGGCATCTTCTCGCTGTGAGGCAACAGTGCTAACCAGTGTGCTACCCAACCCACCTTTTAAGCCCTTAAATTCTCAGACTTACATTGCATACACACATTAGTTTCTGTAAAGATACTGAATAATTACTAGTTACTACTGAATATTACACTTTAAGATGAAGAACTGAATTATAAGCCAGCAGTTATAGCTTCAAAATGTCTAAATATTTTTGGTGTAGCGTGAACCAGCCAACCAAATTAAATTAAGGCTCTATAAGTACACAACAATTGATTGTAATTAAGATTATAAAGAAAATAAAGATGTATTAGCCAAGCAGAAGTCACATTCAATGTGAATAATATGGCTTGGTATTTTTTTTATTCCATCAATAGTTTAGACATGATGAGCTGGAAGTTGCTGCTGTTTTTATTTCCCCTACTAGTCGGACGTGATGAAAAACTGTGAGAGGAGAAGAGTGGAAAAGAAGAGAGAGGTTATAACAGGTTGTATAAACATGACCGGAGCAGAAGGGGAAAGCACATCTAAACTGTAATTATCTCTGGGGAAGGGAGCTTTGTCTCCATCACCTCCGACTGTGAACAAACTGTCACTGTGGCTCCACATTTACTTACCTGATAGACCACGCACACACTCTCTATTTATAACACGTTCTTCACCCCTTCTCTCTGTTTCACACTTTCTCTCTTTTTACGCCTTTTCTCTCTCTCTCAAAAGGCAAGTAGGTGGTGTGAATGCTTTGCTATTATTATTTCCACCTATAAATAGACACCTCTCGCATTTCTGTTTTTTTCCTCCGTAGAGCTGCCACAGCAGAACGCAGATAATAGGAACTTACTTGTTTGAGGAGTAAGCTAGCACTCAGTTGTTATGAACAAGTCATTACTGCAAACATCGGCAAAGGGACTGAAATTGTAGAGAGGCAGTACAGGTCACGGTTTGCCACCACTCCAGGGTCATGGCTAAAGGCCTTGAGCCCTTTGATACCCACATCTCCCCTGGTGTTTTGTTTCAGCCCAGAGGAAAACAATGAACTTGACAGACAGCCAAATTTGGCTGGTTATAGGCTGGTTCCGGTTACTGCCCTATTATGCCATGTGAATAGACAACAGGTAACAGAATCTGAGTAGAGGCGATGGAGCTCCAGGCCGGGTGCTTTGTCCAGTCCCAGCCTTGATTACCTGTAGGTAATCGCCGTGGCTCAGTTAGCAGCCACTTTATTCTCTCAAAGAAAAAATCATCCGATCAACCTGCCACTACCTGGGGGGCAATAGGGCACTGAACTAGAGTAGATACAACTTCATGTTGAAATGCTTGTTATTGTATAGCTCATGCTATACTATGAATTGAAGGTATTTTAATAATATCTTGAAGTCATGTTAAACAACTTTATGCTTTTCCATAATGTTAAATTTTAAATGGATTCATTTACAATCCACATTAGCATTTTGGATAAAGTACTTCAGCTCCTTAGCTGGTTTAACGCAGGGGCTATACTGACTCTCTAATATTCTGTAATAACATTCTCTAATAACATTTCACTTCAGTTTGTTTCATACTCTTTAAACGTTCTACACAGAACCTACAACTAAATGTTTTCCCGTCAGAATGGGGTCCAAGGAGAACCATGTTGGCAAACTAAGAACTCGTAACTATTCAATGACCTGTCTTTTAAGAGTGCAAAAAAAAATCCAATAAACTATCACCCGTGTAACTGATGGATTTAACATTTCTGTCTGCATCTTTTTTTTTTCTTAAAACCAGACATCTTTGTAGATGTCTGATAATTAGAAATCCATGCTATTATACATGACACAGTTAAAGCCTTGAACAAGTTATATTCATGTCCAGACATTTAACTGATTTTTTTTAACGTAGAAGATTACCAAACTCTGCTAATTTTCACTTGGCTTGCTGTGAATTGGCGGTCAAGGATAAATAAAATGACAGCAAGCACAACCAGTGTATTAGGAGAGCTAAAGTCACATATAGTTCCTAATCAAAATCTTGTGTGGAAATGAATTTCAGTGGTCAAATTGTGAAACTTAGTATTCCAGTGGTGTTTTAAACAAGAAATAAAAGCAGACAATTATCTGATATAGATTTGAACAGGTGGCATGCAAGTGTTAATACATCATAAAACATAAGTTCCATAACATGAAGATGAAGGTCATGTAAGACCTGTTTACCAGGCACAGTGGGTGGGGCTATTTGGGGTGTAGTGATGGGGCATTTCTAATGTGCACATAAATACAAAGAGGATATCAAAGAAATAATAAAAAAGTTACAAACCACCAAGCCAAGCAAAAAAGAGCTACAGGTAGAAAAAATGTTGTATAAGCCATCTTAAGATTGTAACTAGTATTACCTATAAAAACACTGGCTTTAGGTGTACGAATGTTCATTTTTACATATATGAATTTGTATTCAAAAAACAACTTAAATTATATTATTTGAGTGATTTAAGATGTAAATACATTGAGTAAGCTGTAAATATATTTAAGATGTAAATACATTAAATGCAGTAGCAATATTGTAATGTAATTTGGTCATGCCAATCAGCCTGAAAAAGAGAAAAAGTCCACTTTTAGTCCATGGCCACAGCAGCTCTGGTGTGTTTGTGGGTTTTATTTGGCCCCTGCAGCCCTGCAGTCTCCTGCTTAGCTTGCAGTGCGAGCAGAGCAACAATGGCACCCTGCAGTTCTGCTCGGCCTCCTCCTTCTCCTGCGCTTTATTCAGTGCCCCCGGGCCACCGAGAGCAGGCCAAACGGACCACTAAGTGACAAGGGGAGAAAGAGTGAGTGACATTTCGACCAAAAAAAGAAAAGAAAAGAAAAAAGAAAAAGAAAAAAAAAACGGTTCGGATCTTTGTTTTTGCTATCGACCTGAGTCACCATGGAGAAGGCAAGTGTAGAGCCCAGCTAAAGGAGAGCATGTGCATGTGCGCCTTTAACAGATTTTCTTGAACAGGCATTTTGTTTACATGGCAATGCACATGAAGCCAGTATTCTATAACAATTTATTGGCTTGTACATCATTCTGGGTAGAATATAGAATTTATACAAATTAAACGGCTAATAACCCAGGGGTTTAAGACTGCCATGTTGGAGGGATTAATGAAACTGACGGGGCTCTTGGATGGAGTGAGTCCCAAAAGGTTTGCATGCAAGTCATTGGGCATCCAAAAAATAAAATACTTTTATTTAGCATGGTACTATTAATAGAAAGACACAAATTAGCAGTGGATCGGGGTTGGATTGTTATTTTTAGTTTAGTTACTTGTTCGGGGGGTTTTCCTGCCTCGCTGGGAGGATGTTCAATTTAAATGGTATAAGTTCGTTTCCTGTGTGCAGGCAGCCGAGAAGGAATTTTAGACCACTGATCTCCAGCCTGGATTCCTACTTGACTGCAAAAGCATTGCCATCTAACCACACTTCAAACTTTCCCTCCCAAGCACTGTATGATCACCTAATTAAAGCCAGCAGGCCTATGAAAGTGCACTTTTCTTCACCAATCAATGAACTTTATCTCTTTTTGTGTGAATTTGTGCTGTTGGGTAAGAAGTTATTTTAGACCATATTGCATTTAAAAGTTATTTTATTTCATGTTTCATATGTTTAAATTCATATGTATATATTATGTAAAAATGGTTTTAAAAAAATGTAGGTTGTACAATGTCTGACTGAGAGACATTACACTTTTTAAATTCAACTTGACTTGAGACAGAGCTGGAAAGGGTTGGGATAAAACACCTCTCCAAATATTTGTATAGTTCTTAAAATACTAATGGCACAGAATGGTCAAATGGCATAGCCCATCTATACTTCGTTATTGTCGCTATATTAGTGAGGCTGATGAAAAATAAAGGTTGTAGTAGTCATCATTTATGTAGTTACCAAAAATGTTTAAGCTATA
>JAQQZR010000010.1:6023079-6062739 GCA_030068235.1 Notoglanidium macrostoma
TACCCCTTACAGCTCTATACATGCTCGTTACCCCTTAAAGCTCTATACACGCACGTTACCCCTTACAGCTCTATACATGCTCGTTACCCCTTACAGCTCTTTACATGCTTTTTACCCCTTACAGCTCTATACACGCTCGTTACCCCTTACAGCTCTATACACGCTTGTTACCTCTTATAGCTTTATACATGCTCATTACCCCTTACAGCTCTATATTCTTATCTCTTACAGCTCTATACATGTTTGTTATATCTTACAGCTCTATACACTCTTGTTACTCCTTACAGCTCTATGTATGCTCGTTACCCCTTACAGCTCTATACACGCTCGTTACCCCTTACAGCTCTATACACGCTTGTTACCTCTTACAGCTTTATATATGCTCATTACCCCTTACAGCTCTATATTCTTATCTCTTACAGCTCTATACACCCTTGTTACCTCTTACAGCTCTATACACACTAGTTACCCCTTACAGCTCTATACCTGCTCGTTACCCCTTACAGCTCTTTACACGCTTGTTGCCCCTTACAGCTCTATACATGCTCGTTACCCCTTACAGCTCTTTACACGCTTGTTACCCCTTACAGCTCTATACACGCTCGTTACCCCTTACAGCTTTATACATGCTCATTACCCCTTACAGCTCTATATTCTTATCTCTTACAGCTCTATACACATTTGTTATATCTTACAGCTCTATACACTCTTGTTACTCCTTACAGCTCTATGCATGCTCGTTACCCCTTATAGCTCTATACACTCTAGTTACCCCTTACAGCTCTATACACGCTTGTTACACCTTACAGCTCTATACACTCTAGTTACCTCTTACAGCTCTATACACTCTAGTTACCCCTTACAGCTCTATACACTCTAGTTACCCCTTACAGCTCTATACACCCTTGTTACCTCTTATAGCTATATACACTCTAGTTACCCCTTACAGCTCTATACACCCTTGTTACCTCTTACAGCTCTATACACACTAGTTACCCCTTACAGCTCTATACATGCTTGTTACCCCTTACAGCTCTATACACTCTTGTTATATCTTACAGCTATATACACTCTAGTTACCCCTTACAGCTCTATACATGACCATTACCCCTTACAGCTCTATACATGTTTATACTCATGTTACCTCTTAGAGCTCTATACTCTTCTTACCTCTTACAGCTCTAAACGCGCTTGTTACCTTTTACAGCTTTATACACATTCGTTACCCCTTATAGCTCTATACTCTTATCTCTTACAGCTCTATACACACTTGTTACCCCTTATAGCTCTATACTCTTATCTCTTACAGCTCTATACACGCTTGTTACCCCTTACAGCTCTAAACGCACTTGTTACCTCTTATAGCTCTATACTCTTATCTCTTACAGCTTTATACACGCTCGTTACCCCTTATAACTCTATACTCTTATCTCTTACAGCTCTATACACGCTCGTTACCCCTTATAGCTCTATACACTTATCTCTTACAGCTCTATACATGCTCATTACCCCTTACAGCTCTTTACACACTCGTTACCCCTTACAGCTCTATACACTATCGTTACCCCTTAAAGCTCTATAGACGCACGTTACCCCTTACAGCTCTATACACGCACGTTACCCCTTACAGCCCTATACACGCACGTTACCCCGTACAGCTATATATATGCTCGTTACCCCTTACAGCTCTATAGACGCACGTTACCCCTTACAGCTCTATACACGCTCGTTACCCCTTACAGCTCTATATACTATCGTTACCCCTTAAAGCTCTATAGACACATGTTACCCCTTACAGCTCTATACACGCTCGTTACCCCTTACAGCTCTATACTCTTATCTCTTACAGCTCTATACATGTTTATACTCTTGTTACCTCTTAGAGCTATATACACTCTTGTTACCCCTTACAGCTCTATACTCTTCTTACCTCTTACAGCTCTAAACGCGCTTGTTACCTCTTATAGCTCTATACACTTATCTCTTACAGCTCTATACATGCTTGTTACCCTTACAGCTCTATATTCTTGTTACCCCTTACAGCTCTATACACCCTCTTTACCTCACACAGCTCAAAACTCAAACAAAAAAAAATCCCACCTCACAAAACTCAATCACATTCATTACCGTATACACCTCTATACACTTTCATTACTACACACAGCTTTTTATCATTCATTTATTACTGCACACACATACATGTTACATGTATACATGTTAATTACTACAAACACCGCTATGGACATTCTATGCATATAGCATATTTATCTGCTGGATAGGATAAATCTAACCAATTTGCCACAAGATACCATAAGCACTCTCCGCATCTTTGTGGCCTCCCCAGGTGCAATGAATCTGTCCATTTAGTAGAAGAAGAAGAAGAAGAAGAAGAAGAAGAAGGAGAAGGAGGAGGAGGAGGAGGAGGAGGAGGAGGAGGAGGTATGGCAGTATTAATTCGGTTAGTATACACACTCGTCCTTGCGGTCGTTGGCAGGTGTTGTCCTGGTACCAACTGATGCATGGCCCTGTACTTTGAACTCTCTGATTTAAAAAAAACTCTAGTTGTTCAAAGGTGTGCTGTCCTACACTGCATCTCATTAGCACATCGTTCCACAGATGTTTAATGGTATATTTAATGATATGCTGCCCTATTCTGGTAGGCTTTTAACCAGTGCTTAGCTTTGAACTGCAATGAGCAGCCAATTACCCATGAGTGCTAGCGCTCAACATGAAACCCACTCATCCACTCTACTAGTAGGAGTCTGATGTCGTGGCCCAGGGTGTGATGTTCTGTAAGTAAAATGAGACAGATGTTTCCATTAGATTATATCACGGGGGAAGAAAGGTGCATATACACAGTCTTAATGAACTGTTTAGCAGCATAGAAGTGTAGCTGCTAACTACGTATGACTATTGCTTTAACTCCAGATACATAGAGAGAGCTGCTCAGAGATATCATTTTAATCCCATAATCATATGGCTCTGATCTCAGTCAGCCCTCAGAATAGGCAAGATCTTTTCAGCTTTTCCATTTTTGCTTTTCTCGTTTACTCACTAGTTAGGGTGAGACAGAGGACAGAACAATATCCTGGGTATTGTCATTGATGAGGCCTGCTGTGTCTGATAAGAGCAGCCGTAAAATCAATTACTCTGATTGGTTGAGAAAGGGAGAGTGAGAGAGAGAGAGAGAGAGAAAGAAAGAAAGAGAGAGAGGCTTTTGCTGCTTGAGTGGAAGCTAAAAGCAGAAGGTTAGAAGGTAACCAGCAGGGAAGTTTTCTTTTCCCCCCACAATTTTTCTTTTAAATGTTCTTATTTTTTTTTTGTGATCACTAGGAGGGCAAAATTTTTTCATTCTTTCTGTTGAGTTCAATATTCATGAATAGAAAAATTATTACAGGACCCGATTGTCCCTGAAATTATTATTTTTGGGGGGAAAATTAGATTGATCCTCCTTTTCAAGCTACCACCATTACCAGTATACCTCCAAAGCAATTAACCAAAAAACATAAAAGAATTTTGTTTCCAAACACATATACACACATGTTCATGTCTTTTTCTTCTTCCCTTGCGTTGTCCATGCTGATGAATTCTCAGCACTGGGCCACAAAAATGCACATATCACTCTAATACTTTAGCACATTACTATGATCAGAAATGCTTTAGCAGATTCTCTTTTGATATTCAGTCTTCTGAGGAGTGCTTATGCAAATCAAGGCTTTTAAATCAAGATGTCTTTTAAGTTCCAAGCCATTCTCACACAAACCCATGGTAGCATTTCTTGTAAAAACGCACCACATTTGCTGTGTAGACTGAAATCCTGGAGCCTCTGGTAAATGGGGCTCTTTCAAGATACAGGGATGAGTAGCTTAATCGGATTTGTTGAGTCAAGCTCTCTAATAACTGTCTTAAGACTGACTTAATCACCCCTGGGCACTGAAGTGAATGTTATTATTATTATTATTATTATTATTATTATTATTATTATGGCTTCATGTTTCTCAGCTGTTAGAACCATTTCAGGAGACAGTACTGTGAGATTTATTTATTTTCAGACAAGGCAAATGATTTGCTAATATTTACCAAGCCTAATTAAAGTGATATTCAGATTTAATTGAGAAGTCTCTGCAGTAAGGCTTGAGAGAGTTACATAGTTCCTGGCTATAGACCCATTATAGTCAGGCCAAGCTGGACCCAATAGTGGCCGCCTCTCGGTTATTTTATTAACCTCTATTACATAGTCATTTGAATCCTCGATTCTGATTGGTCAATTACAGCACTTCATAGTCTGATATTATCTGTATAACAGATTGTTGCTATGGACCATGACATTAGAAAAAATTATAAAATTATTTTTAAAATTGTCAAATTCTTTAGAGAGCAGCCATGTAATAAGCAGGATAATATACGGCGAGCCATCATTATTGCTGAATAAACCCCTTCAGAGTGATTCAAGGCCGTTCTGCTCGCTGTACATTATTTCTTATATGATGGAAATTTGGTTTCCAACAACAAGCCTGCAATTGTATAGCTCAGCTTGGCCACACACAGCCTCTGCTTTCATTCCTGCCATCACAGTTAAAGTTATTTGGTTATTTGTTAGCAAGTTAGTTCAGAGACAAACGACCAAGAAAATCAACAAAACAACACATTAAAATCAGAACAAGACACTGCAACATTATTCAATTTGCACTTCTGTATTAAGTTTTACATAACCAAACTACTTCATATGCACTTGACAGCTAACATAACCTTCCTTCTTCGGTTGTGTACTTTGCTAACTAATTAGTAGGCCAATATGACTGAGTACATAGTTTGCAGGAAATTGACTGTGCAACGTGTTTGAACCTGTGCTACTGCTGCATTGTGCGTCCATTACAAAGACGCTGCTAAGACTGTTGGAATAAGTGGATGACCCAGCACTTTCCAAAGTACTTTTTGATTAGAGGAAAAAAAAAAACAATCTTTTCTATAGACAGAGACAAATTTTAATGCTTCCTGCCTCCATTACAGTGGGGGGATGGGATTGAGAAGTATGAATGAATGTTTCTTTACAAACTAAGATCCTACGTCTTGTTTGCTAAGGAGGTGCTCAAACAGATCAACTTCCAAAGCTTCAATTATCATGCTGACCAGTATCAATATTATTACACTCATCAACTTGTAGATCTCATCGCTAACTAGTCTAACTAACTAACAAGCCAAGTCTCTATCATAGCTCATATATATGCTTTACATAGAACTTTCAGTCAAACATTTGCACCACTGCTTCTTTGTTGGGTTTATCATTAAAAAGATATTGAAATTTGTAAGTAATTGGTAATATTCCTTCAGAAATTGGTGAGTGAGAAACAAAAGTCTTGATCTTTTGGGGTTCTTCTTTGAGCTAACATCGAAAACTGACGGTTATCCATTATGTTTGCGATTGTTGAAACGTTTTTCTCCTCTTAGACTCCATTGTAACTGTGCTAGCTATAACAATGTCCTCTGGTGACATCAGCGCAGCACACAACCCCTAACATCTCACAGGAACAATGAAAATACGACACTAACCAATCAAATTAGCACCAGAACAGCTAAATATATAATGTGTTTCAGAACGGAGCTTCCCTTTAAGGGCAAGGCAAATGCTTGGAGCTTTTATAACAAGTGAAATTAAACAAAATCCATCCTTTGCTGATGATTTTTTTTCCCCCTGAATTTTTCATATTCTACAAAGAGACCAGGGACGCTAAGCAAATCTGGCCACTAGTTATAGCTTTATTTTATTACTCAGTGATTTGAAGTTTGTATTTGTAAATAAAATTTTCTACTCGCTACCATTTCCATCAAGATGCCTTGTTACTGATTCAAGTCTATACTGTATATATAAGACCACAAGTTCAGCTTATATAATGTCCTAATGCTGTACAAGCCTGGAATAAGACCTGCACTTTAAAGCTAATTTTGTGTATTGATGGAAACTGGGCCTGATAGCGATTCTCCAGTTGTACCCTTGTGATGGCGAGGCTGGAAAATCAGTTGGCCCCCAGAGCCACAGTTGGACATTACTGTTTTTGAGTGCACCCATAGAATTGTAGACAATGTTTCATATGTCCAGGCTAGTCTACCTCTCCTCATATCACTATCTTTCAATCACTGTCAGATCCAGCCACATTCAGTACGACCTTAGAGAAAACATATTGGATGTTCAACGCCAATCAGACGGCAAATTCAGTGTTTTCATGAACCATTAAGAATCATTTTAAGTCGTTAATAAAAGGGGCCGTCCGGCAGACAAAGAGAGAATAAAAGCCAAATGACTCATAAATAATCTCAGCAAATAACTGCAATTTCAGCCCTCATGGAGATTTCACAGCTGAGTGAACGCAAGCACACACACACACACACACACACACACACACACACACACACACACACGCACGCTCCATTACCCATTTTCAATGGTAGCTTTGCTTAAATTTTATGGAGCTCTCAACAAGGAGTTTCTAGAACTTGTGTGCTTTTGTGCCCATTTTTAATTAGCACCCTTAATCAGTCCCAAACCTAATTAATCTTAATTTAGAAAAAAAAAAAGGTTAATTATAACCCTCACACCCCAAACAGCCCCAAGGAGCATGTTTAACAACAGAAGGATATGACTATATTAATATCAACGTGTTAATCAGGAGGTTCATTTATCAGCTTTATCATGTTTGTTTGTTTTCTTAGTATCTGTTCATTTTGTTTCATTGTTCACATACGTGAAGCTCACATATGCCAAGCATGAAGACACAATGCTTTATTTAGGATAACGATGCTTTTCTGAAAAATTCCACTTCCTGTTGAATATTTATTTTTTACTTGTAAGTATTAAACTTAACTCTTGTTGTACTTTTAATTAGGGGCCCAAGAGGATGTTTCAAACTTATTAGAAGTAAGAAATAACACCCTACAGGTCATGCTGCTATAGGAAAATGATCAACAGTAGGGTGGTGTGATGCTGCTGGATGCAGATTTGCTCTAATCATGTACATCATTTTCCTATAACATCAAACAGAACAGTGAAGTGTTTTATTTCTCTAAAATCACAGCAATCGGTCAACGCAAAAAGTTCATAAAACAAGGTTTCAGCGTTTGACTGTTCCAAAGCGCTGACACTGGAGACTCCTTCCAAAATTGCTAAATAAACATACACTCGTTTTTAGATATGTTCATGTGGAGTGTCTACTATACAAGTCTGTGTATAACATCATAACATCATAGAAATAGTGTGTTCATAGAACCCTTGTAGCCTTGCACTCTTGTCCAAGATGCTGTTAAAGAAAATTAATCAAACACTTTCTGACCAGTCAGCAAGGATCGAGCATTCAATAGTGTGGTGGTATAAATGTATACAATGCAGATGCTGACTGCAAACATCAACGGCATTATTTATAGTTTGACTAGGTGCTTTATGATTAGTGTTTGCTAACATTTATTCCACAATTTCTAATTAATAATGTCTTGTGTGTAAATGTAATGTAATTACGTGTGTGTGTTTACTTGGGGTTCTCCTGTTTCTTCTGTAAATGTCTGTATCATTCCTGCAACAGCTTTGACGGTATTCTGTGAATAAGTACTCACTGGAAGCATTTCCTTACAGATAACGCAGGGAAAAAAAAGAATAAATAAATAAAATAGCAATGAGTGATGTTAATTGCAAGTCTTATATTATACTGCCCTCATCTGGTTATTACATATTATTGCAGTCTGTTGGCTTGACTTTTCAGTGTACCCTATTATGATTTTGATTTGTATTGTGACAAAGACAACAAAGTTCTTAAAGCAAAATTAAATATCACATTAGAGTGAGTTAGCATTCAGTTCTGCATGATTGCTATTGTAGTGAATGACTTTATCAATTCATCAAATAAGTTTTTATTTGATGACAGATTTTAAATACATACAGTGGAGTTGCAGTGAAAATTCAGCAACTCTGCTGCCACCATGTGTTCATTATATGTTATTACAAAACAACATTATCATCATCATCATTATTATTATTATTATTACTATTATTAATTTAACAATAACAACAATAACGATGATAATAATAATAATAATAATAATAATAATAATAATAATAATAATAATGATAATAATTTCCACTTACTGTTACTGACAAAAATCATAAAAACAGATGACAACATTTTTTCATGTAATCTAGACATCAGGCCAGGACATTACAGTGCTACTTTCTGGTATGTTTGGAAAATGTAAAAAGCACAATACATATTTTCACTTTGTTGCCCTCAAAGCTTTTTTCATAAGCAAAAATGCTCCCATATGTGTAGGAGTAAAAAACTCTAATCTGAGGATGTCAATGTTTGACAAACGGACAAATTATAGAGATGTCAGCAAGAAAATCGGCCAGAAT
This sequence comes from Notoglanidium macrostoma, assembly GCA_030068235.1. Taxonomy (NCBI): domain Eukaryota; kingdom Metazoa; phylum Chordata; class Actinopteri; order Siluriformes; family Auchenoglanididae; genus Notoglanidium; species Notoglanidium macrostoma. The sequence continues at coordinate 6,031,475 of JAQQZR010000010.1, forward strand.
TTTACAGGAAAACAAATAAAGAAATCTGAGGCATTTATGGAGTCAAAGCTTTGACAAGTCATTAGATTATGTTTATACCATATATTCTTTGAAAAAGAAGAGGCAACTATATTAATTTCCTTCACTTTGGCTTAAAGGGGCAGGCTCACCCTTCCCAGAATCCAAGGCGTTGTTTTTATTTGCTACCTGTTCGCTCTCTGTGCAGCAAAACCTCCACAAACTCACTGTTAATGATCACTTCAAAACCCATCTCAAACTTTTTCTTCATCTACATGTCATATGTGGAAGCACTGAACAAAATATGCCTCATCTTTTCTTTCGCTGGTCCATTACATACAGAATATCCAGATGAAAACAGAATGGATTAGTCAAAGAAATTAAAATATAGATACCTTGACAAAGCATCTTCAATTTCTCGTTACGATTTAACATCCATGGCCTAGGATGTTGCCAGATTGTTGGGGGTTGATTTTGGAATTTCGCTACCATCAAAAATGGTGACGTTACTTGGCACAAAGGATTTTGGGAATGGTGAGCTGGCGCCTTAAAGCATAAAGCATAAATAAATATATATACGTTTTTGTCAGTTTATAGTTATGTTTCATGTTGTGGAAGATCTGTAAACAACTGTTTATCACTCGCATTATAGCGGCTATAAACAGTCGCCCCCTCACCAACCTATTGCTTTTTTCTCTCTTGAAGGTAACAAGATTTAAAAAAAGCAGCTTGTCTCGTCAAAGAGAAAGAAGAAAGTCCTGAAGATTTCCCTGTGACCGTTACAAAGCACTGACACCGGAGACTCCCTTCATAAAGCAAATAAAGAAGGAAACATTTCCTCACAGAATACTTCAGTATATGAACAATTACATGCTTTTAATGTGCATATGTCAGTGTGAACGAGCTGTTACTATAGAAACATAATTATATACTACAGAAGCATAATAGTGTGTATGTGAATGTGTGTATGTATATACTGTATATATATATACACATATACACACACACACTACAATTCTTAAATAGTATATAATTGTTTTTATAGTAACAGTTCGTTCAAATAAAAAAAAAATATTAGACAGACAATTAAGAATTTTCTTCATTTATTACAAGCAATTTTACAGCTTTTTTGCTGTTAATAACTACAGAAAAGCTGGCAAAAATCCACATATATCTACAGATACCAATCTGTTAAAAACTGTATACAAAAAGACCCCCAAACTGTACAGTGATTCGTATGACTACATATATACTGTAAAGTGTACAGTAGTATACATACATTTTAAATATACAGTATATAGACTTTGTTAAGAGCAACATCACACTTTGTGCTGACGAGAAAAAAGAAGAAATTAAAAAAAAGAAAAAAGCAAACATTCGGTTAAAGTGAATAGGCTGGCCTTGATTTAGCCCCACTAGAGTCAGTAAAGCCTTTACAATAGTATAGACATCTAGAATAGTATTTGGTCACACTTTCTGAAGAGCAGCGAACGGACGTCAAAGTGTCTTCCTAGTTTCAGTGTGATGCGTCCTCAAACAGTGCATATCGACGCGACTAATGCAATCTCAAAATCGTAACGTGAAAACGTAGAAGGAGCAGAAGATTAAAGCTGCGGCGCAACCTCTTCTCTTTACTGGTTTGATGTTGCCGTCGTCTTGCCGTGTCTCCAATTTTGGTTGGTATAAAACAAACTAATACCGTAAATCGAGTGGTACTTCTTAAACCTCTGAATACAAAAAATAGCAAAAAGACTTTTTTTTTTTTTTTTTTCTTCAATAAGATATACAAAATATTTATACATCTGACAGTTCTACAGGATAAGATCCAGTGTTTTAACAGAGACCAGTGTCCAGCGATCATCTGATTCCCGGCTTAGAAATAATTCCTACGCGATACAGTGGCTTGTCGGAAAAGAAAGAAAAAATCTCAAAAGATTCTGCAACATGTGTCTTCCCCCTGATATAACGCATCTGTGAAGGATAAATTCCTGCACTGCCTTCCTGAAGCAACGTGCACAGAAATGTACACAGTTCACATCATTAGTATTATTGTTCACAACTATGACACAAAAGAAGTGGTTAAGTACTGGTGGAAGATATAAACTACATATCAGCCAAATGAAATAACGCTGACCGGCGGATGTTTCTTTCAGTCCACGTCAGCAACGTTTTTGTTGTTGTTGTTGTTGTTGTTTTTACCAGACTTCTGCTTTAATACATTCAGAATCATAAACATTTCTCAGAATAAAAACAAACAGTGTTATAAATGAATGAACGTTAACATTTCCAGTGCTTTTAGTTTCCTAATATTAATGTACGACATAGTGGTTGTAAAAACAGACCCGTAATAGTTGTAGCAACTAAAAATGGGACAAATTGACAACATTCAGAATGCGATTTGTTTGGTTTCAGGTTTAAAACTAATGATCATCTGACAAAACGCATTACAATAAAGACGTTCAGTGGTTACAGTTGAGGTGTAAGTTCTAATCCCAAGACTCCCACAGAGTCACTGAGCTAAAGCCTGTTAACCCCAGCCTGTCAGATATATGCTAATAAATAAATTAGCAGAATGTAAAAAAAAAAGGCGCATGATTCAGCTTAGCAGCTACCGTTAACATGCAAACCTCCAGACGCTGAGTAACTGATGATGTGTTTGAGTAATGAACGACGATTACATTCAGACTCGTACAGCAACGCAGCTTTGGACCAGAAGCAAAGTCACGCATTCATCGTGTTAGATTGTTCATTAGTTCATTCATTCCTAAATTCATTCTATAACCGTAAACCTCATCACAGACACACATTAACATATAGCATTTCAATTTCGATTGTGGCATGACGTACACAAGTTAATTAAAAAAAAAAAAAAAAACTGACATCTTTCCTAAGTAATTCCTGGCAACCCTTGCATGTCCCTAAAATAACGTCACATGACATGACACCAGTAAATGAAGCATTGACACTGGCCTTTCTCTCATATTGTTAAGGGTTTAGAGGGGGGAAAAAAAATGTATACAAGCGTCCTGGATTTGTATTTTCTTTTTTATCTTCCTAACTGAATGGATGTGTATCATCCACAAGGCACCTACTCACAAGCAGCTAAAACATTAAACAAAGAAATTAAAAAGCCAAAGCAAATCAACACTTAGCATTGGTCGTCTCAGCGATCAATACACCCTCTCGCAATGTGTCGCACTGTCTCCGTCTCGAACTCTGCCATGGACAATGGTTAAAAGCTCAAGATCAATGAACAGCCGTGAGAGATTTAGAAACACAGCCGGCAAAAGTGCATATGAATGTAGATGAAAGGATCTGATCCGAAACGTCTGAGGATGCAAGCAAAGACAGAGACAAAAAAAGAGGACAAAAAAAGGAATGTAAAAGGAAAGGAGACAATGCAAATTGTCAAGATGTGAAACATATCCTATAATTATCTTATTATACTATAATCACACTATACGATGTAACACACGTATAGATAACTCAGATTGGATTAGCTGCGTGTTTCTTGAGCTACGTTGCACCTACTATACATAAACCCTTCAGGACAACTGACATAGACCTATATAATCTATTACTACTCCCACGGCTGTCAGAGTGCCTTCGTTCATTTTTGAAGTCAAGCTGATATGAGAGTGAAATAACGTGACTGATGTTTATGTTGTTGAAATATGCTTGTGTTTTCACTTCACCATAATGTCATGACAGCTAACTTTGTTGTTCAGTGTGCTGCAGTTATGTCAGACTGGCATAACAGTGACAACAGTGTTGCATAATGAAGGTTATTACATAATTCTGACCTGTAAGTCAGTGTAGGTCAATAAGGCAGGGTTATTTCCGTACTGTGCATGTATATGGGGCAAAAGCTGCCGACTATCTGTTTCAGTTCAAATACAGAAGGTTTTCATGCATTAAAGCATAAAAGTTTACATCCTTTCATCCAATTCTAGGAAAAAGATGATCCATACAGCAATGTAGACTTTTCTCATGTCTACATTTTAAACAACACAGACGCGCAGCAACTTTCCTACCCCCACCAGCCAACCCTGTGCACCTGGTGGTTACTGTAAAACCCTGTGTATTTAATTACTTTCTAACCATCAATATTTTTGACACATTGTCGAAGGCTAAGGCCATTTACTTTTATTTTTCATGTGAAAAAGCCCCATTTTTTTTTTTTTTACCATTTCTAGCAATAAAAGCGAGATTGTTGGGGGGGGATTTGTGCGGAAGTGAGAAACGGGATGGAAAGGATATTGGATAATAACACCTACACAGCTGTCCCAAGCTGTCAAATCATTCCAGAGTCATATGTTGATTAGCTCATCTGCTATTATTATTGCTATTGTTATTTTCTTTTTGAGAATTTTGGAGTGATAACTCGTACACTCAAGCAGTGTACTCTTGAAACTTAATATGCTTAATAGATCCAAACAAATACATTACAAATTGGCTCCTCTTAACTATGAGGTAAATGAAATAAAGGGAAGTGCTACATCGTGAACATGAGCCATCTGAGGTGTAGCCAATGATCCAGCTAATTAAGTGACACATCTATATAACAGACAATGACTTTGAATGTTGATCAGGCAGATAACGAAGACAGTATGACGCTAGCTTAGCGACACAAGGCTCCAAACTGACGCTCAACACAGAAATAAAATCTTGTCTATATAAACGTTAGGTACAGGCCAGATAAGTACAGTAAAGCTTGCTGCCACTGGGAGCGAAGAAAAAACGCAACAAAAATATTCTCGATGAGTCTTGCGTGGCTTAGCTGGCTGTAGCAGAGGTAATGAGAACCACACTACTGCTATACATCTCTTCCAAAAACGAGTCCCTGTTTTTACACTGAGCTTCAAGCAGCTTTTCCATTCATCAATCCAAAACGAAATATTCATACTATTCCACAAATACATAATATAATATATATTACATACTACGGTAACAGAGGAGAAAAATCTGATCTGCAATCAGCCTAAAAGGGAAATGTCTACCATCCAGCTGTTTGCTGGTGCAGCGTGTGAACTTAAGGCAGTGCGGTGGGATTCATCTAATGCCGTCATGCGCCCGTTCCCCGCTCCCTCAAATCAGTGTAAGGCAAGAAGAACACTAGTTTACTCCATTTATCTACTTTTTTTTTTTTACAACCTTTGGTGTCCAGACCACAGTATGAAGCATGGGAAATGTTATGGTGTTAAGGCAGAAGAACATGGATGCTAAGGTAGAGTTTCAGGTTTGTCAGTGAAGCGTTACAAAAAAATAAAAAGCTAAAGAAAGGCATTTTAATGGCTTGGGGGAGGGAAAGGGTCGACATAAATAGCTATAGCACATCTCTAAGCACCTAGCAGACTAACAAGCTGCGATTCCACTCGGCTTTAGACTTTTTCTAGCAAGAGTTAAAATGATAACTCGTCATACGAGCTACTCTACTGGTGCAATTATATTGCAACTGACAAAGCTGTGACAGTCCGGATCTAGCTTGTCTTGTGTCTCACAAACACGCACATACACACACTTATGGCATTCTTGACGAGGTCTATCTAGTGAAGTAAAGATGCAATGATGGCCAAAGTTCAGTCACTTACAATTCAATATAACGGCGCCTTTATGGAGTGTTCCTCAAAAACAGAGTTGCGCAAAGGCAACACCAGTTTGTTCTAAAAAAAAATGAAAGAAAGAAGAAAAAACAAGAAGGGAAGGTAAGAAAATTCAAAAGAAAAGGGAGAAACAAGTGTGAGGATCTGTTTACAGATCGCACAACTCCATTTTAAATGTCATGTACGATCATTGGACGTGTACACCTGCATGTTCAAGCAATAATTCAATCAGCCAATCATGCAGCAGCAGCACGTTGCATAAAGTCATGCACATACAGGTCAGTTAATATTCACATTAGACAAAAGAATGGGGGAAAATGGGATCTCATTGACTTTGTGCAACGGTCTCTAGAGTTTACACTGAAAATGGTGCAAAAAAACAAAAAGCATCCGGAGGAGAATAGCTCATTTGGCTCATTTGAGGTGACAGGATGGTCATGTGATTCAAATAAGCACTCTGTACAAACATGGTGAGCAGAAAAGCTCACCTTTTCTCAGGAAATAAAAATATCAGAAAACAACAACACGCCAGTTCTTGAGGTGGATGAGACAGAAGATGAGATAGAAGACCACATCAGGTTCTCTCCTGTCAGACAGGAACAGATATCTGAGGCTAAAGTGGACACAGGCACACCAAAAAAAACCATTGCTTGGTCTTTTCCCAATGATTGGCCACGTGGTTGGCTGATTAGACAACTGTATGAATGAGCAGGTGTACAGGTATCCCTAATAAAGGAATCATTGAGTGTGTATATCCAAATTCAGATCATTTCCATCAAGTGGGAAAGCTGTATGCTGTATTATAGCTGCTCAGTGCCAGGATATTAGTTTCAAGTCGTTTTCACATGAGAGGTGTGATTCAGGGTAACACAAACACAAACACACATACACAGGAAAATCAAGATAAAAAGGCCCCTTAACACAGCACTTTGAACACTCCGATGGATCCGCTGGCTTATTTAAGCCCGGCTCCAAACCACCAACCAACACCCAGCCTTGTTGCTGTGTGCTGCCTTGGCGAACAGAGTGTGTACTTCAAGTGAACACTTTAACAAACCGTTAGCAATTTAAATTTTAGAATCAGTCTGCGCTAATGTGTGCAAGTCTCAATGTTAGCTCAGACTTTTATTTCAGATGGAAGTTTCAGGCCCGGGTGCAGTGTAGGCGTACGCCATCCCGGACAGCCTGGGGTTTCCCCCAAATCGGAAGAAAGGGCGGAAAGTGCAGTAGTCGGGGCCATCCCCCCAGCGGGTGTACATCACTTTTTTACGAGGTGAAGAGTCAGACCTGTGATGGGCGTGGCTTTGCTCCTCATCACTGCCCTGTTTGTGGACAGGTGGAGTGTGGATAGAGGACAGAGGGGTGAACTCCGACAGCTGACCCTTATACAGCTTGTCTGCATTCTGTAGATAGTACAAAAAAATGGGAATAAGATGGGAACAAGGGAAGAATGTAGAAGACAAAAAAGAGACATGTATGAGAGATATAGCAGAATGTGGTCACATACCAACGCAACATGCACAGGCACTGGACAAACACATGATAGTGTTTACAAGATCAAGTTGAACCAAAATCACCCACAAGCCCCAAACACAAATCCGGCAAGTTTGACGGTGCGAATGTGAAGGCAAAATACTCATCATGCACTTGTGAAAATCAGTGACCGGGAGGTTCGAGTGTACAGTCCTAGGAGGTACTGATGTGGAGATAAAAATCAATGCTCAATCAATGCTTATTCCACCATTAGGGTTGGTTATAACTATGAAGACATCAGGAGTTGTATTATTGTTCAGTAAATTGTGAATAATGAATGATTTTAGATTCTCATCACTTCATCCCATCATTGTTTAAGGTACTTACTGCTTCCCTAAGAATGTAACTCATCTTGTTCTCATTATATTGTGTTTCCCATGAAAACCAATTTACATTGGTCAATTCCTTAAACCAGTACTGAAACTATTACCATACTTGCTACTTCCTAGAAATGGAAAATAAACTCGGGATATTTTCTTTTTAGCTACTAGGGTCTGGATATCAACCCACTGTGGTAAATTGTGAGAGTTCATTAGAACACTGCTTCCATACGTGATGACAAATTGAGAATCACTTCAGGAAAAGTGTGCAGAAATGCGTCACAACAGGTGATCAGTTACAGCTCAGTATCGGAACTGCTCGACTTATTCACTGGCAGTTTTCCATGTAGTATTTTTCATGATTAAGAAATTGTTTCTAATAAATTTAGTCAGTTTGTGTTTTGCCCTTCATTCTAGTGCACTATGTAATAGATAGGCTATGGTGATTGATGTTTTTCCCTATTGGCCTAGTTCCTAGGAGAACAGAGAAAAGAGAGAGAGAGAGAGAGAGAGACAGAGAAAGAGGACACAGCCAATTTTGCCCCTTGGCTACTGGCCATGGATGGCTGTGGCAAAATTGGGATTCAAACTCACAATCTCCTGATTACTGAACAAACTGTGTCAGTGTGGCTACTGACTCAGACAACATGGGGGAATGTATTAATTTTAGTATTAATCTGGACAAAAATGAATGAAGCCATTTAACCAGCTATAAGTTAAGCAGCCATTTTGGTTGACTCTGCAGTACCACATCTGGACACTAGAGTGTCTCAGAGAAGTTCAAATCAAGTGACACATAGCTCTACTACTGAACGTCTCTTTCTGCACCCTATATCTTCACAGTAGATACAGAATAGTAGTATAAGAGATCTGATCATCAGCTCCCTCTAGGACTGTACGGTCACTGAACAGGACAGGCTTTTATCCATACAGTGATGCATCAGCTTGAACAGATACAGGAGAGATAAGATCAGTGTTAGGTCCTCACAGTGGAAACAGAAGAGAATGTGTTTTGTGTGTGTACATGTGCAGCGATATCAGAGCAATTACGCTCTGTAACGCCTGCACGCCAGTCGTAAGTCTCCGTAACCACCCCAGCCTGTCGGTTCTCACAGCAAAACTCACAGCACGCCGCCACACCAGGGGCTTTTCAGTACCGCCACCATCAGACTCCTCAAATCTACAATTAGCAATGGAGCGAAATGCTAATGGGGCTTTCCTAGAGATGCTGAAGTGATGCTTTGGAAGACAATGAGAAGCATATGTACAGATTTTGTATGTTAAATTCATTCTTCTTTCATTTTTATATTCATTTTCAGTTCCTGGATTATTACATAAGAACTTTATTTGACAGTGTGGTAAATGCCTAAGATTGAAGTATGTTGTAATTACAAGTAAATTCTGGTACACACTTTGCCAGGGTTGCACAGCCATAATGGTGCTGTGTGCTCAGTGCAATAAATAAAAAAATAAAAAAAGGCATTTTTGACAGATACGCAAGAATGAAATATAATACTTGAGGTCGTGCCGTTATGCTAAAATAATCAATGACGACGTGGTGTGATGTGACCCAACATGAAGCATGAGTTACTGTTCTGTTACCACCCCAAATTTGATTATTGTCATATAACAAGACATCCTCGAGTATTTATTCCTCTTATGCCTCAGCAATTGGCCGACAATTACATTTTCTTATAAATTAAACAATCATATTTGTATCCATTAAAGGTTCTATTTAATGTTGTGGAACAAGTGACTTCCTGTCATCACTTACTTTATAGCAGCTATAAAGCTTCATTACCACCAGCCTCACCTTTTTTCTGCCTCAAACTTGATAAAACCGCAAAGCACAAAGTCTTCAGTGCTGAAGCCTAGCCTGTGTTGTTTACCTCGAACACTAAAGACTCCCTCCAAAAACGCTTGATAAGCATCGGCTCTCAAAACAAAATGTCCAAAAGCTGCTCCAACTTACACTTTCACAGACAAGACAGAACAGAAAATAAAATGTATTTAATATTTAACAGAATCACAAAGAGACTGACTAAAAATGGGCATGATTACATGACTCCATGGAACGAATAAAAGAAAGCAAAACACGGTGAAATGCGAAATTCTCTATATTATAATAATTGTCTAGGTTTACTATAAATTTGTGCTAGGTGTGTTTATGGCAAATGTGAGCGAAATGAATTAAGAAGGGTTTCCAGTTTGGTGCATTTTTCACATGTCCCCTTAATAATTCACCTTGGATAATAAGCATTTCTAAATCATTACGATGAAATATATTTTTACGGGGTGAAACAAATTAAGTGGGGACATTTTTTGGTCATTCCGTAGCTTGGAAATCAAAGAGGGAACTTAAATACTGTATATAAACCAAGTACAGACTGTTTTGCCCATTTCTTAATGTTTTCTTAATGAAACATGGATCCACTTTTCCGTATCTGTTGAACTTCCCATCCTGGGGGTGACATCACAAGTCACATGACATCAAAAGTAATTATGCTGCATACATCTAGCACACACACCTCCCTGAATCCTGCAACGCATGTACCAGAGCTTATTCCAGATCTGTGTATTAAATACTAAATCAATACCTCAGTGTAAAATAAAGTGTTCTTAACATCTTGGAACAAATGTTTAGATATGATCAGTCTGATGGTGGACTGGATGTTAGTACAAGCCCCTGTTTGTCCTCTTTACCATGCTGCTGTTAAGCCTCAGTGGTGGTCTGAACCCCATGTAACAGGGAGTCCTCATTGTGTGCTAGAAAGGTCCTATCAGCTTTCATCCTCTGTGGACAGCCACACACACACACACACACACACACACACACACACACACACACAGACTCAGCCTAAAGGAAATGACTGTGTGCTCTGGAGACTTTTTCCTCACTGCTTGTTTCTTCAGTACACAAAATGTTCAGATCAACCTGTTCCTGTTTAAGGTTAAGCAATAAATACAAACAAAAAAGAGAACATGTGACATGTAAAACACTGCATGTGTCCATGTATTCATGCAGCCCTGCACTGCATATAGCAAGGGACACATTTCACATTTCATATTCATCCAACCCACAAACACAGATGTCCGCTTTCATGCACGTGAGCACACGGAGAAGCATGCAGTTAAAGCACGGGAGCAGAAATGGAACAAGCGTCACTCTGGGGTACCGCAGCTCTTCTTGCAGTCATTACTGAGAGCTTAGCAGGCTTATGTCTTCAACTAATGCCTTTCCAATAAATCAGTACGCCCTGTCTGTCATATCCAGTGCCGCAGAAAACGGCTATTAGATTGATGGAACTGCAATTAAATATGGATGTGTTTGTAGACCGCAAAAGATTTCCATAAAGCAGCTGAAATATTCATGTTGACAGAAAGACAATATGGTTGTTGTTGTTTTTTCTTTTTGCACAAAAAATTATTCAGAGGAATAAATATTAGGCATATATCTCACAAAAAAGAACAGAAAGGGCCAAATTGTCTTTCAAAATCAACGGTTCATATTACAGATCTAATTCAAATATGAATTTATTTAAAAAATCTCCAATATATTGTACATACATCCAAAAATTATTGACCAGTAAGAAGTTCTTGGTACCTTTCAGTGACTTGTCCCAAACACTCACTCGCTCACACAACACACACACACACACACATGCGAAGAAAGTGAAAGGGTCACCTCCTGCCCAGTTCAGAAACTGATACTGCTGGAGGTCTGAGAGAGCATAAAGATGGTGGACTGCTCGGTGGTAAGGCACTGGCGCTTTGTCTGCCGTTACCACGGCCACGTGGGTTCAGAGGGCAAAGGTCAAGAATCAGGGGTTAAAGACACAGGGGGCAAAAGGCAAGTTCAGGGATGCAGTCGTACGTCACAGGAGAAGAGGCAGACGAGGAGAGAAGAGAAAAGGAACAGACAAAACGGGTTTAGAACAGTTAATATGGAGGGAGGGAATAGAGCTACAGTAACTCGTATGTAAGAGATGCTAATATATATTAGCTATGATGTACAGCCTTATTGCTTATTACTTACTTAATGTTAGCTTATTATTGGAAACTAGGAATACATTTGCATTCAATAGATGTGCAAATATTTGATACGGGTTTATAGCTAATAGGGCTATTAGAAAGAATTTCGTTTGTTCGTTTTCTAAAAACAAAACAAACAAATTTGACTTTTCTCCACTAATATACTGTACAAGCCTTTTGTGGTACAACTTTTTTGGCCAAATGTCCCTTGCCCTTGGAAAAATGGCAAATAAGAAGTTTACATCAACACACGTTATCTGAAGCACCGAACATGGACGTGTCTGATAAAATGATGATATTATCTTCCATGGGAATTTCTTTCCTTATAAAACTATATTCAAATATTCAATCGAGGAATTTAATGAATGCAGCAATTTCTCAGCCCTAGTAGCTACAAACTCGACTTTTTTTGGCCAGATCCTTCATTATAGCATACAGATAAGATTAATGCAAAGCTGCAGAGGTTTGAGGAAGAAGGCAGGTTTGTTAGAAAGCACGCGCTGCTGCTGCGTAGCTGCATACATTCTCCCTGCTGTTTGAAAACACACCAGCACACAGCTTCAGTTTAGGAGCATTTCAAAGAAATGTAGGACATCCTCGAAAAAAACAAGCAGGAAAAACTTGCTTTTTCCTTTAGCAAACGGAGAGTTTTTTTAAAAAAAAAGAAAAAGAAAGAAAAAAACGATACATCTTTCAGAAGAGAAAACTGGAAAACTGTAACGTTGCAGCCGAGGACCTCCTGAGCTGCACACGCTTATACACTTACATCCAGCATTCTCAGGACTGATCCGTAGCAAACGTAAATCTAAAGATCATAAATGTGGTCAAAACAAAGGCATATCTACAACAATAGCATGTTCAGCGGCACAGTGTAGACTGTGTATAATCAGGACATTACAATCTCCAGCAGGTTTTCAGGCCACTGTAATGCAGGATAATAAAAACCGTAAAGGCAATATACGCATGCAGAAGGGTTGGCCGATAACTAACAATAATTACAGTAATATTCGTTTGTACAATGACCGATAACTCCGCCCCCAAACCACTGTGTAAATCTGTTTACAGCAGTCGCCACAGTAACCGGGTTCTCTCTGATTAAGTTGTCATGACGATATAATACGGATATTTTAATACAGCGAGTCGCAATACGCTTTTCTACAACAATTCACATATAGTTATATCTTCTGATTATTAAATGTTCTTAAATCCCTTTTGAAGGCAGCCGATTTGACACCAAGATTTGAATCTCTGCGCCTTTAAATGCTAAAAAGTATTTACAGAATACGGTTTCTCCTTCTTTTGAGTGTTATTTTTATTATTCACTCCATCTACCGTCTTCGGTGGTTATATGGATCCCGAGCCAGTCGCCAGACTCATAATCTATTCTAGTAATTCTCAAACATGCTCACTTTAAAGCTATTGAATTGTAAATCATTTTCCATTTGGAGGGAGGTGTTATTGCCTATGAAACTGATGTTTTTAAGCCCAGTCAATGGACTGAGTGTAATTTGGCTCGTTATATAAAATGAATTGGACACCGCAGGTTCTTTGACGTTCCCTTCATATCTGAGTAGGTTTTAGAAACTCTAAGTAAGAGTAGAAGAGCAGTAAATGTAGCAGAAGTAAGCGCACCTGTATTTTCTCGGTGGTGGTGGGCCACAATGCTCTCCAGAGCACTTTCTTAAGCACGTCGGGCAGCAGGCTGACCATGATGAGCAGAACGATGCTGAGCCACGCGGGTCCACTGGCCAACATCTGCATGAAGACGTAGTACATCCTCTGATAGTTCAGGAACGGCCTTCAGGGGGGCGAAAGCAGAGAAGCAATGTACTCTATGATTTACTAAAGCTAAAGCCATAGACAAGCTTCCAATCAGTGAAAACATTACTGAGATTTATCCTTATTAAAGAATTGAATTTTTTGCTTGGCTATAATAAACAAGAGTCAACTAAATATTGCTGAAGCAGTAAAGTTAAGCATGAAGAACCAGGACAAAAGTCAGCTACGCGAGAAAATATTTTCTCCGAAGAGTCCTGTTTCTATGATTACTGCTGCTATGATTACTGAAATGCTTAATAAATTAACGTAGATGTACTGAAAGTTAAGCGCGGTACACAAACAGGAGGTCTCAGATCTACTGTAGGTCCTTCATCAAGCGAAGTGCTTCTGAGGCGAAACCTTCACTCGTACCCAGAAGCACTCGGTTTGAGCAGCTGATGAAGGACTTTCATCTGAAACATCACGTTCCTCTGAAAACCGTGAGCGTTATTGTTACTCCAGCTAAGATCTTTACTGAAGTACGCTGCTGTTGCGTCCCGGAAGGATGTAAAACGTACCAAATGATGCCGCCCCAGAGGAGTGAGAAGATCACATAGAACAGCAGAGATCCCCAGATGACAAAATGGTTGATCCACGTCCAGTAATGCGTGTCCAGAGCGAGCTACAGAACATGAGCGCAGAGGTAACGTTAACCATATGGAAAAAACATATACTTATCACTTTCATTAGCGTGTGCGTGTATGTCGTGCTACCTTTAACGTGACTGTAAATACCAGCACTGTGAACACCAGCGTTCCGAACGTCCAGTTACCAAACATCTGGATCAGAAACACAGTAATAACAGCGATTACACCAATTTAATATAAACATCACAAATGTATAAAACTGAAGCTTGGGCTAAAGTACTAACTACTACACTTCTTATCTATTCCTTATTAATAAGCGCTTTGTTCACTACAGAATGTTTATCATATTGATCGAATATTTTGTCAGGGTTGTGCTACTTCCTGGAATGAAATTATATATTTTACCTCAAACTTTTCTTCAGCCTAAGAGCTAGCATATATAAACCCCCTGCAGCGGATAAAATGACAACATGAGGCCATTTGTTCACCACACTGTTCCTCCCTCTCGGCATCATAAAATGCCTGGTTGTTTACTGACCAAACAATTTAAGGTTTGCTACGTTTCACTCAACGTGCTGTGGCCGTGCCAAGGTTTATCTCAATGATGTAAAAGCTGCTAAGGTGACTGACCTTAGCTTGCATTATTACTGTCAAGATTTCCTCAAGGAACCATTATCGAAGTTAGCGAACATCTTTACCCATTAACAGACGCACCCTCCATTTTTACTGCTTGGAAACAAACATGGAGGAATCCAGCGCTAAACAGCCAACGTGGCCAGACAGCGGCAAACAACAACGGAACCAGAATAATTTCAGAGAATTAGAGAATCGTAAAAAAATAAAAAAATAAAAAAAACGGATGGCAAAACTTGGACCCCTGACGTGCAAAATATTTCCTGGAAAGGGAATCTGGTCATTAATGCACAGAGCAACAAACCAGGAAGTAGCACACAGTGTCCTTATTTCACGTGACTAAGTAGAATTAGCTTCTTAACAACTTTTTACACGTTTTTTACGATTACGAGATGATCCACATATACAATCTCGGCCAAATTCTCTAAGAGTCTGTATGAAAACATGCTCTCCAATTCAGGTGATACGATGATAGAGCTATGACCAGAGAAAACGTCTACTCTCTGTTCACGTCATCAACCAGCGGGAACTGGGCTCAAGCAGAAAATGCCGCATAGACAAAAGTGAGCTTATTTGATCTTATTTTAAAAGTGAGAATATTTTATCTGTCCATTGACATGTTTGATTTGCGCTTTAGCATCGCCATTAGTGTAGTTGTTCTGTGAGGTTGGCGTAATCCAATGCCATGTTCCTATTGGCGTCTTTTAGATGAGGGTCGTAGGAGTGCTCACATTCTGAGATTTTAATACAGATTCTGTGAGCATGTCACGTTACGAATTTTAAGACCGTCAAACAACCAATTTACGATAAAAGTTACGCTACGACGTGCAATCTTTCTCGGCGAAAATGATACGGTGTAAGATCGACTGCGTGTCAATCGACTTTGAGACGTGGGGTTATGAGGTCACGGAGTAAATAAATTCCTAGTGTAATCACAGCTCACTAACGTCTCCATCAAACGTCTTTCAAACAATAACCTTTAAAAATCATTCCATGCCTATGGGGAACGTTTACGCCAATACAGTGCTGGTAATGTGTAATATCTATATCTATCGTATATTTACCAGCTGTCCTCTAACCACTATGACTGTCTCCAAAAGTTCAAAAATAAATACATGAAAAACAATCCACAGCAAACATGGAGAAATGCAGTGTAATGTTTCGAGTTTTAGTGAACACCACATGAAGTTGATGAGTCGCTAATATCGGTGTAAAACATATGACACGTGAAGTAAACGCCAAAACAGGCACACGGTGAACTTACCCCAGTGTGAGAGGACAAAATGCAATGCAAAAGCCACTGCAAGGACAAATTCTCTAAGAAAAGGCGTTTGAGATGAATTATTTATGAGATGTTTATGATCACACAATACTTGTTAGTATGTTACTCTGGTGTATAGTAGAGTGGGATGGGCAATATGACAGAAATATCACATCATGATACTTAAAGTCATTTCTATGTTAAACGATATGCACTTATTCATATCACATATTCATGATTATGTAGGTTTGCTCTCAAACTGCAAAAAAAAAAAAAAAAGGTTTGCCGACACGTTAATTTGAAATGTGCAAAACACTTTTCCCCAGATTTGTAGAATGATATTAGAAAAATGATACTTCTCTAAACAATAAAACACAGAAAACAGGATTTTTTCATTAAAATCCTTACATTACAAAATTTATATACAAACAGTTTCGTAATATCGAGCAAACTAACAAAAACAGACAAACAAACAGAATGAAGTAGTAAATGTTAGTGAATTTTTAAAAAAATGACAACGTGATAATTTGAAAAACAAGAAAATACTTTTATTAAATGTAAATAAATGGCAAATTTAAAGAGTTTTAATGTTATAACTTGATCAAAGTTGCTTTCAGAATAAAAGACTTAAAAAGGAATAAAAATACCTCATGATATGTCAGAAAAGTGTATCATTACATAATTAATCATAATATCCATATTATACTGTCATATTGCCCAGCCTGTATGTACAGCACATTATCATATTTATTTTCTCATGATCTTTAGGTCACATGACCAAAAGGCTCAAGTCTTCCGGTTTCCCTTTTTGCCCTTGCAGTAAGCTGTGAGATGACGGACAGGAAGTCCAACAAAACCTATGAGGATGACTACAGTGCCACCTTTCTTAGAGTGTTTTTGCACCTGACACACAAAGACAAAAACGTGCTCTAGTGCACTACACAATGAGAGGGGAACATGACGGGGCGGGTTATCCTGCAGCACCCAGGCTTAATGGACGAGTGAACGAGTGATAAAGGGCTGTTTTAGGACTTAATGAGATGTGATTGAGGGTCAGTGTTGAAGAGGAAGGTGCGAGGGGGAGAAACAGACCAAACTAAAACTAAAAAGAGGATGAGAGACAGACAGGGACAGGCTTACCATCTGCGTGTTTGTGGCCATTAGCTGAGGAAAGGAAGAGGGGGAAAAGGGAGGAGGACAGGAAAGAGCAAGAAATAAGAGGAAGAAACAGAAAGAGAGAGAAAAATAAATAGAAATAGAAAAATCAACCAGAGAAGGGAGAAAGGGGGAGGGGCAAAAAATAAAGAAAAATTAGGATGTCATAATAACACAAAAAAAAAACCCCGAAACCAAATCAAACAGGAAACAGGCAATCCAAAAAGATTAACATGATCAAACTCGATGGCACAGAGAAAGATGTCCCAGCATGCTTTGTGTCACACATGAATGGAGAAGCACCTGAAATGGTTATAAATGTGTGCAAGCTGCCTCACTTTATAAACCGTTCGCACGCACGCGCACACACATGGGCACGCACACGCACACGCACACGCTCTCTTGCTCTGCCTGTTAATTAAATTACTCAATGGATGAACAGAACTTAAAGATGAAACAATGGCGTGAAAAATCAAGAGAAAACACGCATGAAAAAACTAAACTGGTGAGTGGACTGTGATGGTGATTAAGTTGTTACCTGCCCGTTGCTGGTGAAGCTGGTGTTGTCAAATAGGAAGAAAGCACCAAAGAAAAAGACCAGCGCATCGAAGACTCCTAGAAACGTCCAGTAGATGAAGACGGGCCACTGGAGCAGAGAATTCCTCGCAATGTCTCTGCAAAACAAGAACGAGAAGGGAGTTTAGCAAGACCGTAGCAGCACTAATTAAAATTAGGATGTGATTGTACATCGTGTGAAAGTAAACGTAATGCAATACTAAAAAAAACAAAAAAACAGAAGAGACAACATGCAAATATCCTTACACAGAATAACCAAGGAAAGCGGGTGAAATGGGTCAAAACCAAAAATAAACACGGAACCCGGAAAACTGAGCTCGGGTTTAATAAAACAAAATGTACGGTAACACGTCGCAATGAGACAAAGAGCAGATGAAAACAAATTAAGAGCCAGACGCAGAACAGGAAACAAAACACGAGGGGGAAAGAAATGTCCGTATCCTAATGTCCATGCTCCTGCGTAACTCCTAACGCTGCGTTTAACGTATCAACGCAGAAAACGACTGACGTAAACGCTGACTCAATCCACTCCAATCATATCGTTTGCATGGATTTCAGCACTTCTATAAATGGAACATGATATTTTTTATTAGGTTTACAGGATTTAGCAGACGTCCCGATCCAGAGCGACTTATAGAACTGCTTTGGAGTTTCATTTGGAGAATATTTTGTGAAAACCAGCAGTTTTATATTAATGGAATTAATTAAAGGATATTAGAAATAGCAAAGAAAGTAAGCCAGCACGAATCCTGAAATGATCCCCAGTAACACAACTTTATTACAGTCAGTAGGTTTTCCACCACGGGAAAGTCTTCAGGGTAGAATACGCCGGGCTTTCTGGCTTCTCACTAACATCATGCATGTCCGTTGAAGTACTCTTTCCATAGTTATAACACATACATTACAGTCAGCTATTAAGTCACACAAGTTAGTTTTGAGGTGATGGGTTTTAAATAAGCATTGGTATATTCCTTGAATTTTATTTTAAAATAACTGATTTTCACTTATATCCCCTTGGCCTTGCCTTACAGCACCAAGACGTGTTTAATTGGTTATTAATACCAAGACATGCTCCATATTCCTGTTAAACCCCTTAATACCCCAGGCTCCTAACCCCTAAACACTCTTAAACGCCGTACTACTATATGCTCCATGATATACTTGCATCGCCTTGAAGCCTTCGGGACCGCGCTCTTGAAAGCGCGGCTATAGATTGATTAAGCACTTAGTTAGCAGTATCGCTACAGTACAACAATCCAAACAAGACCGAGTGCCAACGCTGCTTTTCCTGCCCGCATGTAACAGATAGTTTGTGTGCAATTACATCCACGAGCCAGAGGAAAACAGTGTATCGATTACTGGAACAAAGCAAAAAAAAGCTGAACCAGCAAAGTCATTTGCTGCCAAATTTCAACTGCGAGGCCAGATGTTTTTGAGCTATAGCACAATAACGCATTCGATTTAAGTTTGAAAGAATACGGACTGAATACGGAGACGCAATCTATAACTTGCACGTATTGGTTTCAAGACTCTTAACAGGATTCCATCAGCTAATAAAATAAAGCGGAAAACAATGTCTGAAAGCCAGCAGGAAGCATTCCACACATTTTGGGGGGGGTTTAAAAATCCTCATTGTTGTGGTGTGTGGGTGCTGATGCCACACGTGGGTGGCACTAAAACTCAAATCTTTTTTTCATTTGTGGTTCCGCGATGATGGAAACGATCTTTCAACACGGTTTGTAAGAAACGACTTTTAGGTGCTCTCTGTCTCTCTTACTCGGAGAGCGCGTTCATGCATGTAAGGTCCCGAATATATTCCAAAAGGAACACAACATGACTGTTTTAGGAAACTAATCAACAACAACTTGGCGTGATATAGCTAACCGTCACCACTTTCCTATAACAGCGTGTGATTTGCTGCGTGCGCAACAATTTGCCGATGATCACAATGTTTATTAATTACAGCACATCTTACTTTTTATCCATGACATTTATAATTAGATTTAATGTTGTGTTCCTGTTATCATAAACAGCTGAAGTTAATAAGACAAAAAAATGGCCAAAGTCCTAAAGACTGTTAAAAAGTGCTGAAAGAAATGTCTTTACAGCAGATTCACAGTTTTAATATTTATACATTAGTCTTTGTTAAACAACTCCGCTTGTCATGTTACCAAAGAAAACCAGTTTGTTCCATTCAATTATTCACAAATAAGACATTAAGTTCACATAATCGCTTAGTGGTCACTCAGTTGCTTCATAAAAAGACAAATGAAGTGAATGGATGCAAAGATGGGTTTATATTTTAATGTAGCAACTGCACTGGTGATGCAAGGACTTCTACATCGCTGCGTATTATTATTATTATTATTATTATTATTATAATCAGTGTGATGATTTTACTGTCCGTGTCCTAGCCGTCCCTCTCCGTGTTAATCCCACATCTGTTTGCAGCCTCTATTTATGGGAAGGGATTTATGGACTGTGTGTGCACTGCTAATCTAACAGTTGCCCAGGCTCGTTTTTGCAACGCAGCGCTGCGCTTCCTGAAATAGGCAGACGATAGCGGCGTGACAAAGCTAACGAGATTACCGCCTCCTTTTTGGCTGCTACACTCACATGGAGCGCCGCATAAAAAAAAGCCGGAACCCATAAATAGAAAGAGAATAATAAAGATTTGTCTAATATACTTTATGAGGGGAAATATAACCCTCGAGATGTTGCGTTTTTAAAATGTGCAAATCTGACAGTTTTTGAATCATTCCAGCCTCGGCTAAAAGAATAGGACAAAAGTAGTGGTTAATTTGTGCTGTTTAATGACGCACAAACCATGAGTAAGGCTTCTGTACGGAGAGTTTAATGTGAAGTGAGATGGAGGATGGAGAAGAGGCTATAAAACCTTTTATCAGCGTTGGGTTTATCAGTGTTCCAGCTTCGGTCAGCCAAGAGACACTCTTCAACCTGTCCCTTTCCGGTTTGCGTGCCCCCTCGGATCAATTGTGTGTTTGTGTGTGCGCGCGAGACAGTGGCTGCCACTGCTATAAATAGCCGGCATGTACAACACAATTTATATACAGAAAGAGCGTCAAAAATAAAAAATATCAGAGGCATCCACAACGGGAAGGTCGAACAATCGTTGTATGTTCACTAACGCGCAGGAACAACGCTTACGTACTATAATATAGATAGATATAATATAAGATATAATATAATACAGATAGAAAACATATACAACGATAACACTTCTGCATGGCTTCCTGCTATTTACTTTCCAATGTTTCCGGGTACCTCAGATATAAGTACATCTCAGATATTTACCAGTTTACCAGTTTCTACAAGTTTAACCGTACTTGTGTGATAAATCTATAATCAGCTTATCCTTCAAAGCGTGTGCATGTTTTCTTTACAGCAGAGTGCATCGGATTAACATCGTCAGCATCGTGTTTATTCGTTCAGCAACTCCAAATAATGACGTACGTGTGAGATGAAATAGCTTCCATGCTGCACATGCCGAGCTCTCATGACCTAGATTCAGTATCCTGTAGCTACATTAATGTGTGTGGTGTGAATAAGTGTTATAAAAAATAAATATGCTGGATCAAGTGCTATTTTATACATTCCGGAATAATTTGCCCGGGACTAATGTGATCACTGCAACTAGGACTATTCAAGCAGTAATATATTAGACCAATTAGATGTTTATTTCGACGCATACCACTTTCTCATTCATTTTTCAGCATAGTAGTGGTTTTTTAAATGTCTCGTGCTAGTATTACATCAGCAACTGGGAGCAAGGAGAAAAGATGTTGGTGTCTTCAGTCTGCATTTTCTCTCCAACAATTGTTTTTCGCTTTAAAGGAAAGTGCTTGTGTTTAACAGTGGTCCAGACACTACTGAGAATCCTCGTATCTGAAGAATCTATTTACGGAAAGGACCTCGGAGGTGTGGACTACGAGCAGGTGATTTGAACGATCGACTGCAGCGCGGACGTAACACAGCTCTGACACTTTAATAAACATTGATGTCATTTCTGATGTAACTTGCACATGTTGCCGATTCGACGGTGTGTGAAGACTTACTTGTAAAGCGAAGGATCCCGTTTCAGGATGTCCATATTGATGTGCTGTTCGATCAGACTGTAGAGCAGGATGGGCAGCGAGGTGAAGCTGATATTGTACAGTGTCAGATATGCCGTATCATATAGTGGCTGTAGGGCGAAGGGAAAAAAAAAAAAGGAAAAAAAAAACATCCACGATGCAATGAAATGTGAAATCACTCATGAATGTTCTTCACATGCTGAACAGTACACATTTGCTGGTGCTGAATACACACCTGCTGGGAGAAGCCACAGAAGAACTGATAAAGAAATTGGGGAAAGATGAAGCATACATTCTGGGGAAAGAGTGACAAAAAGAGAGATATAAACGTATAGATTTTTGCTGCAGTCCCAAACGGAGGGGGAAAAAGCCTACACGCACGCAACAAACCACACATTATGGAGCGTGAACTCACGGACTAAAAATAGCTCCAAGATTACATAGTGCTGTTTTCCATTAAAAAAGCTCCCTCACATTTCACACTTACAATGCCATACCATAGCACACAGTGTACATGTTAATCAAAGGACAAGTTTTTATAATGTACATCATATACTTATGTATGTAAAACAATAAATGGTGCATGTACTACATGACAGAACCTCTACCTTGTAGAAGAAGTACTGCACCAGCTCGGATATTCTGATATAGTAGTAATGGCCGTGCACCAGCAGCATCTTCTTCAGGTGCTTAAATTTTGGAATTGCATAGTCGCTGTTGCGGGCTGCCTGTCTTCCCTCCTTCCCCATGATGCCTAGAAACAGAACGAACAGACTAGTCATTTGACGCCAAAGCAGGCAAGGCAGTCGGGTAAAGATGCAAACTGACAGACACATTAGACGTTACCATACATTAGCAACGGTACTGATTACTAGTGAGTAAAAAATAATATGAATCTTGAAAATGTAATTTTATAATGTACATTGCCTACATAAATTCAGATCAAAGAAACTCGGAATATTAATTATTATTTTTTTCAAATTTACGATAATGTACATTAGTTGTGTAATATATGTGTATAAATATAATATAACAAACCAGAATACAAATGCATTTAAAATAAAATTTAAATACTGCTTTCCTAATAAACCCAGCACATAAATCATAAAAAAAAGGCTATTATTTACTTTCCCAGTGCTTCATCTTCAGAGTTTATTGTGCATATTTAAGAGACCCATAACCATCTGTTTTACCGTATGGTAGCTAAATATGATGCCTAATTTATGCGTAAAGACTGCGCACTCTCACGAGGGGGTGCATTATAATAGTAACTATTTTTTGATCACAGGGAGCACTCTTCCCTTCTGCCCTGGTAAACACAAATTACAAAGCATACATCGGAGCTAGAGCCGCAGGAAGAGCTGCTGGCTTGCCAGTTGGATGTGTAGCAATAATGCAACAAGTAATGTTTAACAGTTAAGGCAAATACAGCAGCTATGTTTCTAGTTTTGCTGAACCAGTGCTCAAAAATGTCTACTGGTGGGATGGACGTGCTTACCGATGCCGACGTGAGCTTCCAGGATCATGCTTACGTCATTCGCGCCGTCTCCGATGGCCAGAGTGATGGGATGCTCTTTTGACGTCTTTATCAGCTTGACAATCTGAACGAGCAAAACAATGTCCTAACACGGCGATACTTCAAAAACAAATCAAGTCAATTACGTTTTATTCGGGCAAAATGAGATTTCTTCACTTTGGGGCATTTAATACTGCGACACTGAGAAATGTTTATGCTAGGTTATGAAAAGTTTAAACCAGAACACTCCTCACTGTCTTATAAAAAATATGACATCAGTCTTGCACCATTCAAGTGCAGCTCAGAGTGACAGTACAAGAAAAGTGAAAGGAGAAGGTTCTCATGGTGACAGTAACGACAGCAGCGAGACAGACCGAATCAGACAGACTGGATTGGGGTCATGCACTGGATGTGATGAACTGACAGGAAGTGAATGACTTTCCTTTCCTTTAAAACATTTTACAGTAAGAGGGTTTTGCGGGATCAGGAATCCTGTACACGCCCAACTAAACTAAGGATCAGCAAAGATTTTTTCCAACCTGCCCTTTAAAGTGGCTGACTATAACCTGGGTCATCTTTAGCAAGACCTTCCTGTCAATCTACTCAACTCAACATTGCCCATTAAGTGATGTAATGCTGTCCATGGAACAGGAATATGAATAGGATTTCTAAAAAGTGGGGCATGTTCTGGGATCAATATATCTTTGTTGTTCCCAGAATCACGTCCATTTTATCCGCTCTGACTCCTCTCACTCCTGAGCCTCGAAATACATCAGTCAATGCTTGTTTATTTGATGATCCCGGGCTACACACAAAAGCTTTCCTGTCTGGAAGGGATTTCCATGCGGCTCGTTAACAGGAAGCATGAACTCAGGACACTACATGGAAGCGAATGGTTAAAAGGAATGGCGTTCCAGGGATACGGCTCCAGGAACATGTCCCACGTCGACTGCGACAGGAAGTTCTGAGTTACCTGCGCTTTCTGAAGCGGGGCCATGCGGCAGCACAGCACGGCACTGCAGTTCCTGCAGATCTCCAGGAAGATCTCCTTGTAGTTTCCTGTACTGCCGTTCTGCGTCGGTTTCAGCACTGCAGACAGAGTGGCTCCGTCGATGATCAGCCCGTAGTCCTGGAACTCATTAGACAGGCTGTGGAAACACATACTGGCTCATTCACAGTGTGTGTGTTAAAGCAATAAGGGCTGCGTGATGCATCTTCTGTTCATCACTAGAACAGCACTAACTTTTACAATAGTAATCCATTGAGCTTGGTGTGAAATCACTATTTTAGGGGTTATAGTTTAGGGGTAAACCAATTTATTTTTTTTGACATTGTTTTCAATTTGTTACCTAATTAAGCCATGTAAAGGAAAACAACTACATGGGCATTGATTCATTTTGTGCATTATGTTTGATTCTATTACTCTGTGTGCCTGCATAACTCCCATGCTGACTGTGCATACTGTATATGTGATGCATATTATTCATATACTGTGCATCTTCTCATAACCATATCTTCATTTTCCAAATCACTTGAGCATGCTATAGGTAATATGTTATTGTATATTCACTTATCAAATCTGTCAGAACATCCAGCAAGCCTTGGGCTACGTCTACATTAACGTTGTTTGCTTTCAAAATGCCATTTTAAAACTAAAGCGATCTCTGTCCAGACGAGCGTTTTAGATCCGTATCAGAAATAACACACCCATACTAATACACCTGAACACGCATAACACATGACCATTGATGTGCAATAAGCATGCGCATGCCGGTATAAACAGGAAGCAGATTGTCTACTCCGTAGTTGGTTGTTTAGTTGCAGACAACAGAATAATAGCTCGAATAGTAGCTTGCCCTCCTGCGCATGTAGGCAGTTTTAGCATTATAAAATACAGAATTTTACAGCACAACAGCTGTTAAACAATAGACAACAATGTCAACAATGCTTGTAATTCGTCATCCATGCCGCATTCACCACTGGTAGTCGAGGCTGATGCTGTTGTTTACTTCCGGTAAAGGATCATGTGATAGGAGCGTGATGAATCAGAGAAGACCCGATCAGGAAGTGAATGTGAGAGACCGCGTCATCGTTTCCAAAGCTCTACGTTTCTGGCCGTCCTCACTAAAACGTTTTCAACCTAAAACAGGGCCAGCGGCGTTCCACAGCGCTCCATTTTAGGGGCTCAAAAACTCCAAAATAATGTAAACGCCAGATGTAAGAGTAGCAAACTTGATGCTTTTTAAAACTTAAACATATTAGTGTGGACATAGTCTTATTCGTACAGCATCTCTTATGTTTTACACATATGCTGCACTGGGTGTATGTCAACCAATCTCCATGCTTGTAGCACAGATTCTCTCCACAGGATTTATGTTTAATGTTTAATGTGTGCGTGTGCGTATGTGTGCGTACCCACCCAGAGAACGTGTCTCGGCTCATGGTGCCGTGCTGCCGCAGTACGGTTCTGCTCAGGTCGAACAGCACATCGTGCAGGCTCTGCTCCTCTGTCCTCTTCGTGGTCAGCTCCAGGATCTGCGTGTTCCTGCGGAACAGCTTGCTGGCGTAGCACGTGGCAGCCGCCGTCTCCATCTTGTCTCCAGTGAGGACCCACACCTTCATGCCTGCCTTATGCAGGGACTCGATGGTGTCGGCTGCTTTTTCCTGCAGCCTGATAAATGAGAATCCAAAGATGAAAAGAGCTTACATGATCATCTAGCATAAGAATTTGCAATAGCAAAGATTGCTTTGTGGTGTGTGATTCTTAAAATGTGCCAAATATTCATGCTTTCACTTATTCATGTAATTATTCCCGCTAAACAACATGAGAGGTCTTGGATTTTCACACACAACAGTCTTTACAGGTTACACAGAATGGTACGAAAAACAAAAAACATCCAGGGCTACAACAGCTGAACACCACATCAGGTTCCACCCCATCATCACCTAGTCTTACTAGGGGGTTCCTCATGATGTGTTCAGTAAGTGTATATTAACAGCTAGATACACTGTGCTTAAAGTATACATGCATACAGTATACCTGTGCTTTTTTTGCTGAAGTTACACTATCACTGGCAGTACAGTAGCAGTTCTCTTCTCTATGTAGTGGTGAGAGGTGCTGATCCTGAGTCGTCCTGTCACAGGCTGCTTCACTCGATAATTAAGCCGCACAGCAGCAAGGAGTCGCAGTCCTGCTCTGGTGCCAGACAATTACTGCGCGAAACCCCCCGCTGAGCATCGCCCGCTGCACTGCGACTCATCAAGAGCTGCCAGGACTCATTCTGCTCCAGGCTCAACGCTTTCATTTGGGTCTGTCTCACTTCTGCACATTCCTCCACTCACGCTGCCACTGTTTGGATTTCTAACCCTTTATTTAACTTGCACTCGGGCAACCGATGTGAACTCGGCGGTTGTTTTAGACTCAACATCACCCTTTAACCCTCAATTTCATCCTGTTTATTTGTCTTCCAAAGGGAGATTTGGGAATTTAAGTCATTTTACTTGCTGTCCGACTTCACCGCAAAGTCGAGGACATTCAGCAAGCACTTTGTGTATTTTCACATTTTCAGAGCTGCCAATCCTGAAGAAGAACAATGTGTAGTCCTACAGAGGCAGGAAGGGGGGGCTGGAATATATGCACACTCGGGCTTCTACCTTAGAAATGGGATTTGTGAAAAGACTATACTGAAAATGTACTGCAGTTTACCCCAACAAACTCTGTATTCCAGGAAAAGACGCTAAATGCAGCAATTAATAAGAAATAAGAAAGTTAAGAGGCAGATTTTCCCCCCCCAAGCAACCATTAAAAACCCAGAATACACACCACAGACCTGACTACACTGTTTGAATGTTGTAGGACTATTTAAATTTTATTTCTTGGCCAAACATTTCAGCCTTGTTTGGCTGAATTGTCAGCGACAACTGTCAGTCATTCCAGATTCGTTCCATTGGGTCATCTGCTGTCTGTTTTTTATTTATTGAAGATCCATTTGGTGTATTTTTGCGCAGTGCTCCAAGGCAAAACAAGTACAGGTCTGTGTTTTGCTCCTCATCAGGTTCCTTCTTGCATCTCAGTCACTCGTAATCCTGACTTGCTTGACTAATAACTTTATACATGACATCCAGTTTGACAGACTTCTAAGAGCATCACCTGTATCCCTACTTCATCAAGATGCCGCACTGCTGGCCACAAATCGATACAAGTTGGGCTCTAATTACTTTCCCCCACGTTAATTGCTGACAGCGGAGTCTAACGGATGAACTTTATTGACTGGCTGAGCACTCATGACTGCTGCAGCAGTACATACAGAAGGTACATGTACAGGAGGGACAATTATATTGATGCCATACTGAAACTGATTCACAATGCGTTTTGATACCGAGTACTTGATTCACGACTCACCTGTCCTCGACAGCTGTTGCTCCCAGCAGGATGAAATCCCTCTCGATGTGGTCGTACGCCTCAGCCAGCTTCCTGTCCCGCTCCTGAAGAGCTAGCTTAGCGCTGTTGATGAGATGACACACTTCCTCGTAGTCCTCCCGCGTCAGCTTCTTGTACGCTACGCAAAGTGTCCGTAAACCCTCCTAATGTGGAAACAAGAAGATCAAACACGCTAACATAAGCACTTAGAAGGAAAATTTAACAGATTATAAGTGACAATGCACAGGTAGAGGATATATTAAGTAACCTTTTAAGATATAAACCAGGCTACTATACTTATATATATATATATATATAAAATCACACTATGGCGGTCCTACAAAGTCATTATGTTATACCCTTTGTAGTGAGCATATATAGTAGCACAATAACATTTGAGGTTCAACCTCACTGCTTAAAAGATGATTATAAATAATACTGCAGGAACAGTTGTTCACGAAGGAGTAGTGCGAAGGAATACTGTGCATTAATAAATAAATACTAATCTGAAACAGTAAAGTTTATGATACAATCGAGATATCAGATGGAAACACTGGGAATGATGGACAAACATTGATACATAGTGTACCTTCTGTATAATGGAATATATACATTTGGGCAAAAGTTTGCACTTCCTGTCATTTTGAATGGGGGAAAAAAAATCTAGATAACTCCAGAGAGTTATCTAAACAAAGAATTAAAAAAGTTAAATGTGGGTGCATCCAGCAACAAAGTGACAAGTTGTATTATATAACAGTTAGTTCCAGTCCACTTGTATTTCCTATAACCACAGTGGGATGTTTCAGCGTGTGTATCACTCCGCTCGTTTGTGTTCAGTACATAAAATTCCACTTCCTAGTTCGAAACAGTTACTACAGTATAGTTAGTGACATCATCAGTGGACATGGCAAACAACACTTTTCGGGAGCATAATTTTTGGTTTAAAAAATGTGAAAGCTCATCAACTGTAGATGAAATGAAAGAAGGGAAAAATAATTTACCCGAAACACCTTTAACAGGAATGTACAAATTGATGTGAGCTACCTTGTTGACGTGCTGCAAAGTGGCTTCTTCGGGATCGATTTCCACCAGCGGAGCAAAAATAAACAGAAAATTTGGCCAAATTGTTTAAAAAAATGTCAGTTACTACAATACAACATTAAGGTTAATGTAATTAATGTTGATACTGACTCTTATATCGCACTTGCAATTGTGTGGTTATATATATATATGTGACAAAATCAATAGATACCTAGACCGGGGGGAAAAGTGATTTGGATTTAAATACTGTATATAATCCATTTGGGCTTCTTATGTTTAAACTACCATATCAGGTAAAAAGATTTCTGTCGGGAAAGTCAGCAGGAAGTGTTATATAAACAGCCGACTTAACCGACAAATGTGAATGAAAACTCGTGTAAAAAAAGAAGCAAATCTTCTAGCAACCTGTCCACCATGTAACAGCTGCAGATTGAGTGTTCCTTTTAATATATCCCATTTGACACTGTCGTTAGTTCAACCCCATTCGGCCTAGTGAGTGCTCTTGTTCCATCCGACTCACTATAGCAACCATGTCCAAATTTACATCATCTCTAGTCAGCAGGTGTTGGGGAATCTGTCAACACCAGGCTGGAGTGAGAGAGAGTCGCAATCCCACTGCAGCTCAGTGTGAGCTTGAATATACTTTACAAAATAAACCTGACCTGAGATCAGATTTCCCCAAACTCAAAATAGCGATCAATAATGCACGGAGAGATGCTTTACGAATTACAGGCTTTAAATATGGAGGATGACTGGACGCACATTCCTCTTTATTATTAGGAACATCAGCCAGTCACGTGTCAGCAGTTTTAATGTTCAAGTCAAACATCAGAATAGGGGAAACGTGTGATCAAGCGTTGCTTTTCTGTTCACAACAGTAGTAAAAGTTATCATACCCGTCCTGGCAGCTAGAACCCAGTCTGGCCACTCTGCTCGGATCGCTCTCATCATCAGGGCATTTCCGCCTGAATAAATGCTGCTCACTAGATGGTAATTTTTGCTTTTCACACCATTCTGTGTAAACTATACAGACTGTTCTGTTAAAATCCAAAGAGATCAGCAGTTTCTGAAATACTCAAACCAAAAACCATGCCACAGTCACCAAGATGACATTTTATTTTAACATTATCTAAAGTTCATGATTTTATGATAATTGTGTGTGCTGCTGCAACATGATTGGCTGCTTGGATAATTAAATGAATGAGCAGGTGTTCCTAATGACGCGAGTACTAATACGGTCATCATTATAATGAAATGAAAGCCATTTTTTTGTTGTTTTTTTTTAATCCAAAGGATAGTGTTTCTGGGAAGAAAAAAAAATGTCCATAGTATTTGAAAACCTAATGGGAGTTTTGCAACTAGGGCTTTTTTTCCTATATTCCTGCTGCCAAGGTGCAGTAAAAACTCCTAACCAAGCAAAAAATATCCAAGAAACACAAGATTCTTGAAGGTACACGCATTACTATGTGTGCTAGCTATAAATAACTATAGGCGAAATGATAAATGGGGCACGTATTTTGCTCACCACAGCGTTGCGCTCTACCCGAGCTCGGACCTGGTCTACTTTCCCTGAGATGACTCGGGGAAAAATGGACGAGTCGGCACCTTTGCAGAACAGGTAGAAATCCCCTGAGATGGAAAAAGAAAACATAATTAGAAAACAAAGAAAACAGGCAAAACAGGGCTGATCTTACTACAATTCATTTACATCATGTATTTTATCTATGGGTTCTGTACCTTTCTTTGTGTTTAGAGTTTGTTGTGTATAGAATCAGTAGTATGTAGGCCACATTAGCATGCTTATCACACACTGACCCAGTTGAGGAACTGTGCTGGATCTGTTTGTGAGTGGGCAGGCACACAGCTCAGAAGAAATGCTTAATCATGGCAGGCAGACATCTACATGTTGGTCTGTTTTCACTTAACGGTTTCCTAAGTTCTCCACAACGCCATTTAACTACCTGTGGATATTGGCGAGTGATGCAGCAGCACTTTAGTCTGTCCAGCCCTCTCACCTCTTCATCAGTACACCGTGATCCAACAGATTCCATAACTTCAGCTTTCATGCTAATAATGCTGTCTATTCCATCATGCTAGTCATCTCAGAGATGGCTGACTGGCTGAGTACAATCTCTGCCAGGACTAGAAATGTGTTACACTGCACTTTGGAGCAGGACAACATTTTGGAGTTTTGAGTACAATGTTGGATTTCTCATAACTACGATGTTGAACAATGCTTAAAATTTACCGTTGTAACCGCACTAGCATATTGACTGAAGGACCGTCACTACGTCAGCTTGAAAAGACACTTATCTAAAAATTTGCCAAACGTCGTACCTAAACAGCTAAGTTGGCAACACTAAATATAGTTTGTAAATTTGAAATAGGAATGGGAATATAATATAATAAATGGTGGTTAATTCCAAGCTGACATCAGGCCTAAATATGATCATGCTTATCATGAAAAATTATGGGATGTTCTATAACTAAGTCATACAGCAATAGTGTTTTTAGTGCTTAGTGATCTTACCTGAGCTGGATCTGACGATAACACTCATCCTCCGTCTCACAGAGTCAAAGTTTAACACCTCCAGCAATTCAAACCTGGTAACACACACACACACACACACACACACACACACACACACACACACACACACACACACACACACACACACA
>JAQQZR010000010.1:6062839-6086800 GCA_030068235.1 Notoglanidium macrostoma
ATTTTGCTTTGGTTTGGCTGACGCACACATTTACACACAACTTTACTGAAAGGTCGATAAACACAGCCGTGTGTGTGTGTGTGTGTGTGTACCTGCGGGACAGCTGGTCCTCTTTGTCCTGTGTCCTGGCTGAACTCTCCCCGAGGGCGGAGGCTCCAGCAGGAAGCTCGTTGAGCTGATCCATCACCTCCAGCCCACTCTCCTCCGCAATCTGCACGATCAGATCATCTACCTGCTGCTGCGGCGTCGTCAGGGTGGTGGCTGAGCTCATCGAGTCCTCCATCACCTGCACACACACGCACACATACACACACAGTCTCTTAAACCTCACAATAGGTGTCTCTGAAACTGCTGTTTCCTGTAACAGCGTCCTGAGGATGGACAGATGGTTCCGTCCTGACAGAGTGGTGAGTACAGTACTGTACAGTAGTGCACTTGAAGTGTAGTGCGCACTTACTGAAGTGTGTACATCCAGATTCTGGACCTGAGTCTCAAACTTGTCCATGACGGCCGACACCTTCTGCAGGTCCATGGAGTTCAGAGCTTTATCCAGAGCCTTAGTCACCTGGGTCATGTTCTTAGTCACCTGATCTCACACACGCGCACACACACACACGCACGCACACACGCGCGCACACACACGCGCGCACACACGCGCGCACACACACGCGCACATCAGCTACTGGCTGCTGTCATGAAGTGATACCCAAAGTTTTTATTTATTTCTTTTTTATTATTATTAAAATATTTATTTTCCTGTGTTTTACTGCTCTTATTATATTATTATTATTATTGTCTTATTATCACTGACGTTATAGCAGCTATAAACAGTCGCTCCTGAGTGCATTACTATAAAATTGTGCTGCTGTCAGACCCGCTGTTATAGAGAATTAACCACCACTAACGCACTCAGCAGCAGCGTGAGATACAAATGCAATTTAAACATGTAATTAATTTAAATTAATGTAAACAATTAATATATTTAGAGACACATTCTGCTTCATTACCATTACATTCATTTTAACAACACTCACACACTCACACACTCACACACTCACACACTCACACACTCACACACTCACACACTCACACACTCACCCCCTTCATGGTGACGGCAGTTTGGACTTTAGAGGCCACGGCATCAACACGTGACGCCATACGCAGCCAGTTCACACCCTCATTCTTCTTACGGATGGCGTTCTCAGCGTACACACGTGCACAGTCCACATTCTTCTGCTGGAGAGCCTACACACACACACACACACACACACACACACACACACACCTCAGTTTATACAGTGGTGTGTTCTGCCCCCTGCTGGTCACACAGTGCTCTGCATGAGGACGCCTTCACCCTCACAGTGTTTACAGTATGAATAATAAAACATGAAATGCTGTTCTATAAGATTAGTGAATGTGACCACTTCCTCAACAATCTCAACCAATCACAGCACCCTGATGTCATCAGAAGGGGGAGGAGTCAGAGGAATGTCATTAAACTGATGAGACTTAACGAACCTTTTTAACCTTCGCCTGCTCAGCCTTCGAGTCCTTCTCGGCTTTCTTCGCCAATCTCTCCAGCTGCTTTGCTGTGAACTGGAGGACACACACACACACACACACACACACACACACACACACACACACAGAGTTCAGATCTAGGGTTAGCCTCCATATTCTGTATGTATAAACCTACGAGGTGAAGCAGTGTTTTATTTTTAGTGAAAACTCTGGAACACATCATTAAACACTCCTCACATCCCTCCATCACTGAACAGACTGAAAACAGATTAAATCCAGAGACTTCTTCACTCTAGTTACTGCTCTGTGTTTAGACACTTGCGGTTATATATTTTAGAATGGTGGTGTTAATCCCGAGTGGAGAAATGTCACTCTCACAGCTGGACGAGAGGAAAAGTTAAAAGAGCATTATTATGGTGGTGTAGAAGTTCATGGCCGAGTAAATATCTTTAATTATTTATCAAAACTTCCCGTAAAAGCATGTGTTTTAGGTAGTTTATCAATCACGCATGGAGCCCAGCAAGACTCATGTCCATCACTGCCTTCTATTCTTACGCAATAGTGGAAACAATTCAGCAGAAGCAAGAGACAGAATCGGAAGTTTATGGCCGTCGCTGCAGTCGGCATTTCTGAGGTGAAGAACAGCTTCAAAAAGTTTCAAAAAGGTGAATTGAAGCTAGACGATAAGCCAAGAAGTGGTGGACCAAAGGAAACAGGAGAGGAGCTGCAGGAGCTGGATGAAGATGCGACACAATCGACTCGAGAGCTGCCAAGACGCTCGAATATCGATCATTCTACAGTTCTGAGGCGTCTGAAGGCAACGGAAAGACTCTTTTACCTTTAACCTTTAAGACTCTGAACGCTGTAGGTGGCTCCACACGCACATTCAGAGAGAAATATCACTCGATTGCTTAACACCTGCGTTTCACCGCTGCTCATCATCGACAGAAAGGTTTTCTGAGGCGTAATGTTCCCGGGGAGGAGAAATGGGTTTACTATGATAACCCAGAAAGGAAAAGGTCTTGGGTAGGTGCAGCTCAGGCAACAACTTCCACTTCAAAAATTCAATATTCACGACTCTGGAGAAACCGCCAACACCGAGCCCTACAGAGATTATTAAATTAAGTAAAAATAATCAATGAACTCCGTTCATCCAGCAGCCATTCACAAGAGAACATCACCCTCCGTCATGATACGCAGAGCCGCTGTAAAAGCGGCGAAAGACACGATTTTAAGCCCTGGATGGGAAGTTTCACTGCATCCAGCCGGACACAGGGCCATCGGGGTTCCACTTGTTTCCGTCACTGCAGCATTCCAGGATTTAGGAAAGCGCATAGATGAAGTCATTTCATGAAAACTCGAGTCCTTCTATTGCGTTGCTTTTCATTCTTTACAGATAAACGGCAGAAAGTCAGAGAATCTAATGGCAATTACTTAAAAGACAAACTCTGTTATTTAAAAAAATCCAAATAAATTTTGTTCAAAAAGGCCATAAACTTATGCACCATCCAAAAATAATTAGAAAAATGACAGAAACCGAATACAGATTGAAGAGTTGCAGATTGAGCTTAATAAATCTGTAAATAATGACATTTTATATTGTTAGAATTTTTTCTTTCTGTCACAGCTATTAATGACTTCATTATTATTATTATTATTATTATAAACAAAAATGCTGTTTTCTTATTACATAAATTAACAGTATTATATAAATTATATTAAATAAATAAAAATCTTACTATTAATAGTATAAAATACCATTATAATGTATTAGAATATAAACTAAATTACATCCATTTAAAAAGATATTCTTGTTCTTTTGCACATCACTTAGTTACAGAGCCGAGAATAAATTCATGCGTCTTGTTTAAATACAATATTTATTTCTGATATTTGAATGGTCTGTGGAACAGGAATGATTTCTCGGATCATTATTCAGTTTTGTTTGTGAGCCAGAAAATATCCTCACAAACGTCAGATATGTGACGAAAAAGGAACACTCAGTGCTCAGTGCGGTACTCGTACAGGTGACAGTAAAGCCCTATTCATTCTGCTTTGTTTTATTTCAAATAATTTAAGCTCCGCCCACTCCGATGTCGCATGATCACACTGACATTAATATAATATTTATAATCCCATTCCTGTTTGAGGTGTGACGTACCTTTAACTGGAACAGTGTGTCTGTGAGGAGAGAGAATAATAACAATAACAATAATAATAACAACAACAACAACAACAATAATAATAATAATTTAGAGCAGTGCAGAGAGAACACAGCAGAAAACACATCTTTCACAATATTAACACTTCTGCACAAAATCACACATTTATACTCATTTATACTTCTGTTCCAAATAAAATCTTCTATAAATTTTAGTAGAACCCTAAACCGAGTCACTGCTATAAAGCACTCTAAAATGTTTAAGCTCGTTATAGTTATAAGAGACGCTACACACAGATGAGTGCAATAGTTTGTTTACTGATAAACAGCCTGACCACAGCCAGGACCTAGGGTTAACACCTCACTCACTAGGAGAACAGGCAGCCTAGCTAGGGAACTTTAACAGTCCTGCTGAGTAATGCTGAGGTAAACTTGTACAGATTAAATAACTCCACGCTCCCTCCGTGATAAAGTAATGGCACCCCTGACAGTTCACTGAAATCTGTAAACGTGTTTTTGTTTTCCGCAGAGACAGATAAGGTTAATTTATCACCTGATATGATGATTTAGTATATACTTTATGAAACAAGACAGCGCTAACATTTAGCAGGCTAGCTTCCTTAGCGAATTTTAATTAACAAAACGATTACGCTAACTTAACATGAAGCTAAATATTAAATAATTAACGATTTATAAACAAACAACAACAATGTCTCCTCACCATCCATGTCTATTTCCGAGAATAATAAACTAGAATACTGTTAATATTAGCGTTTGTTTATTTCTGGTCCACAGCCGCAGTCTGGTCACTTCCGCCTTCTCCACCGTTAACATAGTCACGTGACCTTACGTCAGCCACGCCCGTCCCGGAAACAGGAAGTAATTGTTTTGTTTGCTTAATCAAAAGGTGTTTTTTTTATTGTTCACCTGCTAATTTGTACATGAACAGAGTGAATACATGTGGTGTTTGTAAATGTAAATAGCTGTATTATATTGGAGTTCACTTACGTAAAGAACAAAGAAAAAAATTGTAAACAAAAGAAATCTGTCTGCACACACTATGTGAGTCAGGCTGTCTCAAATCTAACACTTGTTTTATGACTTCATCTTCAAATAAAAAAAAGTCCACAATATTAATAATTAAACATCATCACATCATATCATAGGGTTAGAGTTAGACACACACACACACACACACAGCCATCATTGATATTCATATTTAATTCAGCTGTGTACAGTGTTAAGAGAGCAAAGTGTAATTTACATCTTTGTAGATGTTTATGATCCAGGACTAATTTCCACCGTCCTGCACAGCTTTCATCTCTCCTTGTGGCTCACTCTGACCTCTGACCCCATGAACTTCCTTTCAGTCTGAAATATGTTGCTGTGTTCATTTTGTCCACTCACTCACTCACTCACTATACAGTGTTCACTACATAGAACACTCAGTAGGGGATAAGGTCAGACAGCTGTTGATGTGTTTCGGAGACACACAATGCACATTACACACTACACTTTCCTGCGAAGGCTGAGGAAAGCCCATCTCCCGCCACCCATCCTCACCACCTTCTACAGAGGGACCATTGAGAGCATTCTGAGCAGCTGCATCACTGTCTGGTATGGAAACTGCACCGTATCGGACCGCAAGATCCTACAGCGGGTAGTGAGAACAGCTG
This sequence comes from Notoglanidium macrostoma, assembly GCA_030068235.1. Taxonomy (NCBI): domain Eukaryota; kingdom Metazoa; phylum Chordata; class Actinopteri; order Siluriformes; family Auchenoglanididae; genus Notoglanidium; species Notoglanidium macrostoma. The sequence continues at coordinate 6,068,198 of JAQQZR010000010.1, forward strand.
AGAAGATCATCGGAGTCTCTCTTCTGCACATTTGCACACATGCACTTCATGTTGTCTTCTGTTGCACACGTGCATTTTTGTACTTCTGTGTTGTCTTATATGTAGCACCTTATTCCTGGAGAAACTTTGTCTTGTTTCACTATGTACTGTATCACATGTTGAAATTACAATAAAGTCACTTGTACTTGAACTTGAACTTGAACTACACACTACATTTTCTGGGTGACTTGATTGTGTAAAATGCAATAGAATCTGCAATAGATTGCAATAGAATTCAATAGAACATTTCTGAGGGGACTTAATCTAGAGGAAGTGTATGAGGGTAAGTGTTTAACCCAGGATTAGAACACAGAGACATGGAGAGAGATTAGTGTGACTGAGTGACTGAGTGAGTGATTAGTGTTAAGTGATTAGTGTTGAGTGATTAGACATGTTTAGTGATGGACACGCACTGAGGTTTTGATGGGGAATGGGGTCTGCAGCTAGCAGCTCAACACCACACATCGGTAACACACACCATTATATCTTAAATTAGCGTCTCTGTCTGTCTCTCTCTTTATCTCTCTCTACATGTCTGTCTGTCTCTAACCGTAACACTAGGTCCTATCGTTCTAAATCTTGTTATGTATCTGTTTAAGTGTCTGATATTACAGTAATGGCAGAAAATTCTGTGATGATGATTGTGTACCTGATTATCAGAATATTACTAATGTGCATTATGTATTTTCAGTAGTCTTAGTGTGTGTTAGTGTTATAGGTAGTTTATGTTATGGTGATTAGTGTGTGTGTGTGTGTGTGTGTGTGTGTGTGTGTGTGTAAGCCTTTAAGCTGCGATGATGATGACGAACGTGAAGATGAAGCACAGTGACAGTGTGATGTTCCTGTCTGTGTGTTCTGTCATGGCAGGTTGACTCGAGTTAAACACTGCCACTGTTCTCTCGATGCCTGGAGTTCAAACTCAATCCAATTTAACACACACACACACACACACACACACACACACACACACACACACACACACACACACACACACACACACAAATATGAGCAGTGTTTCTTTTTATCAAGCAGATGGGCACCACAGCTGAACTGTGTCATTGTGATTATACATCCCTGAGCCGAAGGAAGTGAGTAACTATCTAAGTGACTCATACACAGTAGGCCTCACAACACACTCACAAACTCACTCACTCACTCACTCACACACACACACACACACACAGAGAACAATAGATGTTGTACATAAGGCCCTCAGAGATATTTTCGATCTATGATATCTATGATACAAACACTGCTGTGTGTGTGTGTGTGTGTGTGTGTGTGTGTGTGTGTGTGTGTACACACACATGTTTACATGCCCCCTTTTGCACTCCACTGTAAGGCATCATGTTGCTGAGCTAATTACAGCCATTTCAGACATGCACTTTGTCCTTCGGGCGGGAGTGAAGGTCACACACATTACGTCTGCATGGCTCACACACAACATGCACACACACCTGTTCCTACACGCCTCCCAATTAACCTGCAGTGCAGCTGTATGTCTAGACCACGTCATTGATCGAGCTTGTGCATCCAGTCAGAACACACATAACACGATCACACAAACTACTGTGATTATTACTCACGCCAGTGTGTGTGTAAGTTGCCTAGTCACTTGAATTTCAAATGTAGTATTAGTTTAGAGTGTTATTCTAGTGTTGTGGACTCACCTCTCGATCTCCTCCTCCCTGTTGAGGATCTCCATATGGTTGTCCTTCACTCGCAGGTAGGTGAAGCCCAGCCTGACAACAACAGAGAAAGGTTTGTGATGAGTGGCCACTGATCCAGGTTTATTGTAAGGTGTGAGAGGCGTGTACGGTGTGTTCCAACAGAGGAACGAACAATAAACTGTACAGTGCAGGCAGGTCCGAGGAACGAGTGAGAAACACTGATCTGGCTACTGTTATCATCCGTTTAACTATAATATAGTAAATATATGAACATAGTTGACAAAATGTTACTGTATAGTCTACTCATAGCACCTTGCTACACTGTTTCACTGTTTACACTGTAATATAACAGAGAAAAAGATAAACCACACGGATGAGGTTAAGTTAAGACAGACGTATTATTAAAAAAATGTAAATGTAATGTAATGAATGTGTGTTAATAATAATAATAATAAGTATTATTATTATTATGTTAGTTATTGTTAATGGTAATACTATTGTAGTGGTAGTATTGGTTATATTAGTTCTATTGGTGTTCATATAAATATTAATAACATTAGAATTAGTAACCATATTATTTGTATTATTAGCATTGATAGTATTAGTAGTAGCAGCGGTATTTGCATTAATATCAGTTGAAGTATTATTTGTATTATTTGCATTGTTAGCATTATTATTATTAATAGTAGTAGTAGTAGTATTAGCATTGGTATCAGTAGTAGTATTTGTATTACTAGCATTGTTAGTAGTGGTAGTTGGAGAAGCAGTACTGTATTATTAACATTGGTATTAATATATATTTGTATTATTAACATCAGTGTCAGTTGTATTGTTGTAGCGATCAGTGTATTCAGAAGGTCTGAATGCTGTAACAGGTATTTCTTACGTAATGGAGATAAAAGTGAGGTGAGTGTTAAATCCTGTATTATAACACCTTGTGTGTGTTTGCGTGTTAGTTTTCCATCACGGTGTGTTCTTTATTTATGCATGCTCAACTGTGTGTGTGTTCTCTCACCTCTTCATGCCCTCCACCAGCGCCACCTCATCAGGAGAGGAGGAGATGTAGAAGGACGAGGATTTTCCCTGGTGGATTCCTCTCTTAATGCCGTCCACCGTCTCCTCCTCCTTCACTTGCACTGTGTGACACAAGCATAGCGCCCGGAAAAACAGCTCCTCGTGCTCCTGAAATCAGAAGAATGATATGCATGAGGGTGATGTTGGGCATGCAGGTCAACCACATTATGAAACATATGAATGTACTTTTTCCAGAAGTTCCACTTTTTACATACGGTGGGCGGGGCTAATCCTATTGCACAAGTTTCCTTCTCACTAATCACAAATTTGATGTCACACCTATACAGACTTTTTTTCAGGACTGTGTTCTTCGGCTATCTCTACCAATTGGAGCAACTGCATGAGCAAAAGCTATCCAACAACATGGGCAATTCTGGAATTCCATAGATTTGTATATGTAGTGTTAGTCAAACCTGATTCTTCTTGTGTTTAGGTCTGCTTATTGTGTTCCAATTAGCAAATCAGACATGTTTTTGGGAGGTGGGAAGAAACTAGAGAAGTAAAAAGAAACGCACTGAGACATGGGGAGAACATGTGAAACTCCTCACAGACAGCAACCTGAGCTTAGGATCCAACCAGGGGCGCTGGAGCTGTGAGTCGGTATCATTTGCTAGCACTTTGCCAAATATAACACTCGACTTTGGTATCATTTGGAATTTTGTTTGAAAATGGATTGCTTACTGCATCCTTTAACAAAAAAGAACGAATTCTATTACAACGTGCCACCAAAGCTGTACATATTTACAGAATAAATGAGGTTTATTAAACTGCATTGTAGAAGTGATACACAAGGAGTTTCTTATAAAAAGATCATTAATTTTTAACAATACGCTTCTGGCAGACTGGGAATGTGCGACTTCACTGACAGGCTTATGAATTTTATATAGGAAAATGACCTTGCAATTGTACCTAATACAACTTTATAACACCGCAACATAATATTTAGGTGATGCATGGCAATAGATGAGCATCATGTGCTTAAGCAGCCAAAAGCCAAAATCCCATTTTCTTTTTCTTCACATTTTTCTTAACAGAAACACGGGCAATTTCTGAAATCCTCAAAGCACGCAAAGTCGCATTTTCTCCCCTATTCTGATGTTTGACAACTGAAGCTCTTGGCCTGTTTCATGCTTTGTGTTGATGCCACATGATTGGCTAATTGTTCAGGCATTCCCATTAAAATGGTTGGCAAATGTCTATTAAGCAGTCTAAGTATAGGTGTAATTGGTTGTTGCTATTTTTTTTTAATACAGGACTGATGAATTTTCTGCATTTATTCACGGATAATAAATAGTATCACCCTATTGTTCTATCCAAAATGTCATCCATTATCTCTACCTCCTTTACCTGCACTCTGTGCCAACAGTTTTATCCAAAGGAGATTAACATCTCAGCGTAGGGTCTAATTACATAGAGTGTGTAGGACACCATGGCCCCGCCCCACTCGGAGCCTGAGCTCTTCTCTGGTAAACAATACTTTTCTCTAATGATGCCTGATTGCTGGGACCGAGGCTTGTCAGTGGCAAAATAAATTAAAATGTTCAAGCAAGATTACGTGGCTAGAAGAAAAAAAGACGACAACGTGTACCTAACCGTGGTATCAAGCACAGCGCTCACATAGTCGAACTTTTAAATAGATGCTCTGCTTTTAAACCCAAGCAGGATATAACAGATGAGCCTGTCAGCCTGAAAATTCTTCCACTAAAAGATGTTCGTCTGACGTGACGATCGTATGAAAGATTACTTTTAAAAGTATAATCGCATCGGAAAGGATAAGATGTAATTAATGAGTTCTTCAATAAGCCATTTTCTTAATCAGACACATTCATTTGTCATGTGTCACTTGAGTTCATTTATCATACGGCGAGAACGAGAGAGTGGAAGCGAGCGCGGAATTCATTTCTGTTCCTCTCAGCGAGATGGAGACTGGGGTTCAAATTATTCTGGCCATTCAACCGTAGCTTCATACATCCACTTTTTTTAAACAGACTGCAGAAAATTTGAGGATTCAAAGCTTTTATCGATTATGTCTTAACATGCCCAGAATATATGTGAAATCAGGATAGTATTAAAAAAAAAAAAAAAAAACAGAAAAAAACCTTACTATGTTATGTTTGCTTCATACAGACTGGGGGCTAAAACTACATGAGCTAATCAAACCTTCGAAAGCATGAACTTTGAGATCTTTTCCATTTCTAGCACGTTTTAGGCTCACCTTCCTCTCGCTGCAAGGTGATGAGTCGATCATGTCGATGCTGCCGGCTCCAGATATGATCTGGCCATTACAGATGGCGTGCGGTACGTACACGTGACCGTCTACGCAGCACTCGATAAACTCCATGTTGTTTTCCGTAAGGGTTCCTGTCTTGTCAGTGAAGACATACTCCACCTGAGAGAAACAGATACAAAAGAGTTGGTTAACAGAAGGTTAACCAGAGTTTGTGGATATAAAAAAAAAAATCCTACATTTAAAAAACAAATGTATTAAATCGGATACATTATATTATTAGGAATTATTCTGAAATGAAATAAAAATGTACAATATTATATTCATCTAGTCGATTCGGTCATATTTTTCAAAAAATAAACGTAAAAATACTTTATAAATAAAATGTTAATTAAATTAACCGTACTCTCCAGTTCGCCCTCACCTGCCCGAGTTCTTCGTTAAGATCTGATGTATTAACGAGCGCACCCTCTCCCAGCTCTTCGTCGAACATCTCGTCGTCCCACGTGATGAAATAAGAGCCCAGAAACTTCTGCATTTCTACAGTCACGTACATAGATACTGGAATGATGTAGTTGAAGAGGACCATGTAAGCCAAGAAATCCGTGAAGGCCCGTATCAACTGAGGAGTGAAAAAAGGGAAAGAAAACGTAGCATGTTCAATGGAACATCTGTGGTTTTACACACAATGTGTTAACAATCAAAACATTCGAGGCTAGCAATGTAGCGAGCTAGCACGCAGAGGCAATGTAAAGATATAATGATGGAGGAAATGTGACAAGGTTGTCAGTATTGAGTATTAAGTGTTAAGAGTTTCCTCAGATGTGGAGGTAAAGTCCGAAGACAAGAATTGCTATGACTAAAATTGCACTGCAACAACTGTCAACATTCTTCACAATTTGCTAATTTAAAATTAGCATGCGAATACCACTAGCGATGTTCTTGTAAATGCCTTGAACACAACAGCGATTGAAAATTGTTTTATAAGGAAAGGCAAACACACAATGTACTAACAATGTGCTTTCAACCTGCAAAGAAAAACACAATTTGGTAACAACTAGAGTACACAAGGCTAGCAAATATATGTAGCTGGTGTATTTAGCCATTCATAGAGACAATGTAAAGACAAAGTGATGGTGGAAAATCATCTGGAGTATAAACATTTTCCTCAGATGTGTTGGTAAATGACTAAGAAAAGAACTGCTATGACTGAAATTGCACTGCAATTACACTTAGCAACGACTGCTAACCAAACTTCAATGTAAGCTCACTGAACGCAGCGCCATTTGAATATAATGTTATGACTTCACAATAAATATAATGAACTGCGTGCTCTGGGTAATGAAGTTTTTAATTAAATGTTATTAATCGAAAGGAAACCTTACCATTCATACCCATACTGAAAAAGGCTTAATCAAGCAGTTAAAAAAGAATCTATAACACACAGCCCGAGGCAGGAAACGGCCTTTGGATACATTATAGGAAATGGTTTGCGGGTGTACTTGGACGTACTATGTGACGTTGTCGCTCGGTCTCTGTTTTCTGGTTGTACCAAGGTTCGTCTCGGTCGGGGTCAGCCTGCCACACGTACTTGAGGGTAGTGTTAATTAGAGCTTTACTGATCAAGATGCAGAGATAAACAACCAGGTACGCATTCATAGACCTGCAAGCACAGGAAAATATGAGCCATTAACAAGAGTTCCTCTGATTTACTGTCAAGGACAAGATTAAAGGAAAAAAAAACCCAATTTGCTTGTATAGAGATTATAAGAAGGGTCACTGAGATTGTTATAGCTGAAACCAAATTTCAATAGATCCACTGCTGTATTACCTCTGATGATTATAACTTCTATTAAATCACAGCAGTTATATGTGGAGCTATTAAGGACAGGAAAGTACGCTCTAAAAAGATCACAGTGACACCAAATTATGTCCCATCCACCGACTTTTTACTGCCTTCTATAAACTTCTGAGTGAAACTGGATATTGCGCATCTTGCACAAGTAATTACAAATCATTAAGTAGGCAATCTGCAATGCTTACCTAACAAGGTAAAACATGCATTAGAAACCGCAGTCTAGCATAATTTACTCAGAAATTGCTAATAGGAATTGAACTACGTTAAGAAAAGTGAATAATGAAATCTTACTTTTCTACAGCAGAGCGTTTCTGGGATTTGGACTGGTAGTTCAGGGCCATTTTTGTCTCCATGCCAGTGTAGATAGCTACGGCTGAAATATAAAGGGGAAAAAAAATCAAGTTACGAACCGCTGAGTACAGGTAAATGACATTGTAAAATGGTAGTGTTTTTTATGGCTCATGTGCATATGTACTGATAAGATAGTATATGTAATATGATAGCATTTAATACGGTTTCTGATACATCTCCACACGCCTCAATATATGTTTACTTGTAACCTATTTAAACTTTAAAGAAGGTCTGTCAAACTCAATGATCCTATCGTACTGTATGTTCTGTCTTAGGACTGCAGTACGTTTATAATAATTCAATGTTATGTAATGTCCTCTACCTTAAATATTACAAGGTACAAATGAGAAAATCTGTCAAACTCTGGTTGGCAAACTTCTAAAGCATGATGATTAGCATAGCTAGTTAGCTAATCAGTAAAAGGAACAAGGAATAATGTTGTGCTTCAATTAAACTTCAGTTACAATCAAACACAGTATGCTAATAATCAGAACACTAGCGGGCTAGCAGTTTAGCATCGAGTAGCAGTTTAGCTAGCTCTCTTCTATACAGACAGCATAAAGTCTTAGTGAGTGTGTAAATGAGACAAACTCATCAGTAATGTTGGCATTTCTCTCAGGTTTGCTGTTAAATTACTGAGACAAGTCACTATAAGATTGAATTACACTTTAATTGCAGTAGCATACACTAGCTGTAATCAAAACATCAATATACCGTCTATGCTAGCTAGCTAGCCAAGTTGTTCATTTTATTGGTGCTTCATATAAATACCTGCATACATGTGAATTACTGATTTAATAACATTTATACTACTAGAATATGTCAAAGAGAAAGAAAGTTCACTTTTATATTACGTCATATAAATAATTATACATTTCAAGTTAGCTAATATTTACTTCGCGTACCCTTAAACTGTATCATGAAGGTGAATATTTGTAGTAATACACTGACATGGAAGTAATTTGCATGTAATATAGAATATACAATCATATGTATCCTTATATATTTGACATGTAAGACGGATTTCTTAATATTGCTACCGATTGTCACACTCATTTGCCAATTTATTAGGAACACTTGTAACCCTGTTCATGGTTGTTTTTTTTGGGGGTTTTTTTTTTTTTCACCAATCCATGTAAACACTAGACTGGTGTGCATGAAAATCTCAGGAGATCAATAGTTCATCAATCTGGCACTAACCGGTCACTAAGATCACATTTTCCCCCATTCTGATGTCTGTTGTGAACATTAAAAGCTGAAGGTCTTGATCTGTATCTGATTTTATGCATCATGCTGCCACTACATGATTGGTTGATTGGATAACTGCATGAATGAGAAGCCGTTCAGGTGATCCTATAAAAGTGACAGGCAAGTGTGCCTTTAAGTGTTCTAAAACAGACTGGTTCTTATCTTCACATATTAAAACACTGTACTGTTGACGTGCTTTACATACTGCATGCTTATGTGAGGTCAATTTTGAAATATCAGATTTAAGCTGTGTGAATAAATCTCACATATACGAGATGTTTTAATGACCCTTTTTGCAAAAAAAGTTAAGGCCTTTCATACGCACAGGCCGAATACAAGCCTAGTGAGAATTTTCAAGTAGACAATGGTCTCTCTTTCTCGCTTTCAGTGCAATTAAGGACTTCATTCTGATCTTTCAGTCCCTTCAACAACTCATTTAATTTCAGTGGGAATGGAGCGAGAGAACGGCTTAACGAGCCAAATCACAGCTTTCCCACTCCCTTGCTTTATCTCTCTCACACTCGCTCTCCCGAATGGTTCGTTTTCACAATCTGCCCTCTTGCACTGACTTTCTCACTCTCTCTGCCACTGTCGAAGTTCGACTGCGATTTCTGCTGTGGCTAGACTATTTCACTCTCATAAGACATTTGAAAAAAAGAAGAAAAAAAAATGATGTATATACAATTACACAGCATTGGCTATATATGTTAAAATGCTCAGCACTTTCAGAAAAAAGGTATTAACGTGTATCAGTGCTTGTCATAAGGGGATATATATTCAAGTGTACATGAATCTAGTGTACATCTAAACCCTTTTACCTTTTTAATTATGTAACCACTGATTGGTCAGAAGATGTTGATTAATTTTCGACATTAATTACAGCTCTGACATTATTGAATACATTACTGTTTCTATAGCAACAAAATATCAATCTAATCCTACTAATAACCATAAAAAGACATGTTGTTATTTAAAAACATATAATCATTACAATAGGTTTTCTGTAAGGAGATGTTTATTTAAAATGCATGGAAGGAGTCTCCAGTGTCAGTGCTTTGTAACAGTCAGCATGTTTTCCATCACAGGAAAGTCTTCAGGAAAGAGGACTATGTGGTGCTTCCCAGTTTCACAGTAGAATGACTGACAGCTTATACTGCTATAATGTAGGGGCGAACAAGGACTAAGTAATCTCCTAGACATTCCTTAACAATACTTTGGCAAACTGCTGTGTCATACAAAAAATAAAACACTTCGAGTCATGCTGTTATAGGAAAATAATCAACTTCGGTATGGTACAAAAGATGTACCAATAATAGTACCACAATGACAACGAATGGTAAACTTGAGTACCTTTTATCTTCTGAGAGATTAACAAGGTTGTAGGAAATGCATTTTTCTTACCATATATGAACTCGGTGTTTTTCAGTGTGGCCCCTCGCAGCAGCAGGTTTTCTGAGCCCAGAGGTCTAAAAGCAGAGATTAGATTCAGCACAGTATACACATACCACAGGATGGGCACTTTGCCTGAATTTTAAAAAGGTGAGAGAACATAGTGAAATGGATTGCATCTCACAAAGCAGATGGCAAACTGCTGGCTCAGTTATATGTTAACTTTAGGCTTTATTCCAATGGAGATGCGCCCCGTGAAGGCTATAAAATCTTCCGGCAGAATTCAATATTGCACATTCCATCTTTCTTGTACACACACAAACTCCTTTAATTAGGGGTCAGCTTCCTGTGTATGGATTTACCTTGCAATGGGCTCATCTCGGTCCAAATAAATATTGATGCGTCCCACAAATCTAAACAGAGAGAGAGAAGCACAAAGTAAGAAGTCAATACTGATTCTCCGATACCAATATGAGACTATGTGAGGTACAATCAGTGTATGTTGTCAGGATTAGCACTATGTGACGTATATTATGTATCTTATGTGCATAATGCATTATTTATATTAATACTATGCGTGGTGTGATTAGTGTACATTGCGCTAATAAACACACAACACAAAATGTGATCTGGACGTATTTCATGCCAGCAATCCAAGCATAGCAGAGTGTAAACTTTGCTTTGTGAAAAGGACAAGAGCAAGAACTAAAGCACCTTCTGACCATACGAGTAGCCTAATAAACAACACGAGTTCATTATTAGCAGCAAACACTGGCTAGGTGAAAAAGAAGTCTAGAGACAAGGCTAGTTGAGTGAAAAAAACAGCTCTTACGCAATATACTGTTATTGACAATCAGCCACTATAGGTCATTGACAACTACGGATTTAGGTGCAAAAACCAAAAAAAATTTACTTTACTTAAAGTTGTAAATAAAAACAGCTGTTTTACAAAGAGAAAGAATCCTGGCCCTTCTTTATAGTAGGCCTAGTCAATCCAAGGTTAGCCATTCTAATGCAATTCAGTTTAACTCAACTTCACATAATAATGAGAGAACCTAGAGCTTCCTCAGTGGCGCAACAGAAAAGCATTCCCCCTCATCACGAGCTCGGAGCACGACTATACAACACCCATCCATGGCTGGGCGTCAAGGAAGCCTCTGTGACCTCATGTATGAGGAAGATGGTAGATAACACATTCCTTAGACCGTGTGGTACACTCAGTAGAAAAGAACATGCATCTGCGTGCTTTTAATAGCCACTATTTACTCTAATGAAGCATAAACAGAGCTAAATAAAATGTTCCGTGACATCCCAGATTGATTAATATTACGCAGGTTAGTAAGTATCAAAGTGTAATATAGCTGTGTTTGAGAATTTGATCATATTAGTCCATTTTTTTTTTACTCAGCAGGTCTCAGATAAATGTTTCCTCATACTGTTACATTTAATCATGTATGATGTGTGACACGCATCTTTGATATATTGTGCGTCTTGCAGCAACACAAGTGTGGCATTTGAGTTGCCAAAGTTGATTTGTTTATATGAAGGGGTAATGACTCACTTGTAGAGGTCTGGCTGGGGTTGTTCACATTCTATAGTGGCCTGCAGTTGGTCCACCTCCTTCTCTGTATTAAAGGCCTTGGTGTCCTGAACTGCATAATAGGTCTTTGTGTGGAGAGAACAACGCAACAGTGAGCACTCGGCATGCCAAGGAGACGCGCGTGCACATACACACACAGACACACAGACACACACACATTGCATCTAATGAACTCAATTTCAGTTGCAGCAAAAACACTGCTCAAATTACAGCTCAATACAACTACAAGAAAAAAGGAACTAATCTACATAAAGTTTTTTATTTTCCTGCAGACTCAGCAGTGAGGCACTTTTCACTCCATCTCCTGGAGCACAGTGAGTAACGAAATGCACACTGCTTTGTGCCTTAATCACCTTGTGACTGGACTCGCCGTCCAAGCTGGCAGTGGTGACGAAACACGTTCCATCGTCTCGACTGGTAGAAAGCAGGATCAGGTCACAAGGGAACGTCTCGTCCTCCTTCACCAACACCACATCACCCACCTGTCACACACAAACACACACTAATGTCAACATGGATACACCATAGCAAGCCTGTTACACTATTAAACTGAATTGCAAAGGTGAGTGTCATAAAGCCGCAACATTCATGAATTCACACATGGATTTATGTTTCGTGTTCGAGAAATCCTCCATATTCCTGTTCCATGTACACAGCCATGTCTCGACTAAAGAAAACCATGTTATTCTGCACAACACAAAGCTATGCTGTCATTACCACGCTCTTATCGAGGCTTTGCTGCCTAATACAGACCCTATTCACAGTGTTTCACTCTGGACAGCAGCCAACGCCGGCTGTAGTGAGAATGACATGGACAATGGATGTTTAAACACTATGATTACCTAAATACCTCATTTCAACCACACAAACACATACACAAACATAAATCTATCATTCTGATGATGGGTGTATCTGGGATGCTCTTGGCATAGGCAGAGATTGGGTGTTACGCATCAGATTATAGACGATGACTGGATTATGTGGAGGGGAAAAAAAAAAACATGCAACAAACTGCATGTAAACGCATACTCCAGTTCTGTCTATTTGGTTTCTCATCATTTTGTTTCAGTGTTAAATAACCTGCCCATTTCAGACTAGAAATGTGTATCAGGATTGGGATCTTAGCCACTGGGAAATATGTGCTGTGTGGCACATTTACAACATTCATTTATGTGGGATTAAAAAAAGAAATCAGTCAACCACAGGCTAAAGGAATACTTCAGCATTTTTCAACCTTATCTCTGTCCATTGTGTCAATAGCGCATTTGTGATTACTACAAACAAGAATTTTAACATTTTCCTGTACTGAGGAAAAACAGAAAAGATGTTTACTCATAACGCAGGACTCGGGGCAGTTGTTGAATTCTGTCAATTAATGCTTTTGCAAAACATTTTACTAGAATGGCATAATGGATTGTTCAAAAATGTAATATTTACTAGAATACCAATATAGCATGTTTGTATTACATACTTCTGCTTAGTGAAATAATGATTCAAAGGTTTTAAAAAAGGAAGGGTTAAGGATTTTAAAAAGTTGCTATTAATGCATAACACTTACAGCTTTTAGTTCACACTGTATACATTTTTATTAATGGAATTCAACTAATGTCCATAGACTTCCATTGTAAATGAGTTCTGCATTAAACAGGTTTTGCTCGGTTTCCCTGCACAGAAATATTCTTGTCTGTGGAAATCAGTCATGGGCTGTCAATGCACTGGATAGAGACTAGTTAAAAAAAATAAAATAAAATAAAAAAAAGATTATTCCTTTAATTCTGTGAACCAAATGCCTGGAAATGTCCTGAAATATTTACAGCACAAATACCTGTCCAATTTCTACGGCGATCTATAATTACAGGCACAAAATAGCCCTTCAGTATTTTTAGTTCACAGGTCACTGAGAAGTGGCACAGCAAGTCTGCGATGAGACTAACTTCACCATGAATATAGGAACACATCACCATTCTGCATGTCATCTTGCCATCCCTCTGTTGCCAGACACTAACTGGGACAATGCTACCAGCTGAACTGCATTACAGTGTAGAAAAGCAACTAGTTTTGTCTTACACCACTTGTGCAGTCAGGTCACACAAAGCCTTAGTCCGATATAATGACTTCCTTATAAATGTGAAAATACAGAGCCATTGTCAGCGCAAAGGTCAATGTCCTTCATAATGCATTTCAAATGACACTTTGACATGTATTTTTGGCACAATAACGTTAAGTGAACAGTGACCCTGCAGTGAACATACGACTGGCATAAGACTTCATGCATTATTAATAAGTGGCGCATTTCCTTTCAAGTAGCACACCTGCAGCTTGCGACTCTGCTTGCGCACCACTTTGCCGTTTAGAACAACTTGAACAGGACAACGGTTGATGGCGTTGTCCGCCTTGTGCCTGAGCCAGTCCTCGTATCCCTGCAAAGGAGACAGAGAGGGATTTAAAACCAGAACAAAGAGTTACAAAGTGCAAAAGAGAGAGTTTCGGGTTGGATGTAAGAGAGGTGTACGAAAGGTGCACGCTTGCGGGTACTATCACAGCAGCAAGGAATGTTGTAGTACCCTGTTCTCCGAGAGTATATATAAAATATATATCCTGACGCACGCAGATTTATATAATACTTAGAGAATCCTTAGATCTGCTGACAAAGTGCAGGAAAATTTTTAATGTGACAATTAAAATTTTTTTTAAATCTGAAATAAATATTTTTTTATTTAATATACAATTTAATCCATTTAAATTCAGGAACAATTTGCGGGAAAAAAAAAAAACGAAAAGAAAAACAAGGTATTCCACTTGCGTACCTGTTTAATGGCCGTTACAGTGATGACAAAGAAAAGTGGTAAGCCACTGGTGATGGGACTGGTGGGAGTGTCGATGATTAACTGCAGAGAGCGATAAAAAGAAAGGACAAACAGAGTCTTACAGTCTGCTTGTGCCGAGCAGGACACTGCTGTTAAAGAGATTTCACTGAGGCTCACCTGTACAAGAAAGATGATGAGAAAGTAGAAATTTGCGATTCTTCGAAACTGTTCAAACAGATTCTTCGGAATAAAGTTCCAAAAAGTGTACTGTATGAAGGGAAAACATGTTAGATCAGTCTGAGGGGATCACAGGGAAACTGCACTATGATAAGACATCGCACACTGAAGCTGTTTTGACGGAAGAGGATTTCATTCAACATTGCATTTTTACTTCTGACAATTTTACACAAAGTTTACACAATATTTTTGCCCAATTCACACCAATTTTACCCCCTTACACCACGTTGTCCCAACACTTTACACCACTTTCCTGTCACTTTACACAACCTTTGTTCCACTTTTAAACCAATGTTTGCTCAATTTCCACCAATTTTTTTCTGCACAAATATTTTCTCCAAATATGCCACTTTTTCGCCCTAACAACAGCATTCCATTTGACCGATTTTATCCGACCTGCACTTATTTCACCTCACTATGTGCACTCTTTAACACTTTGCATTATTTATACCACTCTTATTTTCATTTCACAACACCTCTAACACATTTTTGACCCATTTTCCACCTTTTCCACTATTTAAACCACTCCCTTCCAGCAAGTTTCCACAAGTACTTCATTAAACTTGCTTCCCATTTTAAACCCCCTGTTTTACATTACACCACTTTGGTCCACACTTTACACCACTCCTGTCGCCTCATTCTACACTACTTGTCCCTATTGTATTTATATTCTAACCTCTTTTTACATCCTTTAGACTATTAACACACAAAAAAACACACACACACACACACACAAAAACCTCAACAAAAACCATTCTCAAATTAATTTTCAAAACAAAACAATAGGCTCTAACTAATAATGTTTCCACATTTTTATCAACTTTCATAAAGTTAAATTAGTGCTGTTCCAAGATACAGTGTTAAATATAGAAAGGCTTAATTTTTTTTTTTTACTTATTTTGTGCATATAAGAGACTATTCTCATTGCAATCATGTTTGAAGGACCCATGTTATTGGCTCAGACCTTGGAGGAGACGATTCTGTTGTCGGGGAACCTCTGAGGGATGTAGGCCTCAGTGCCAGGGGGTGGCACTTTCTGTCCAATATACACTGTCCTGCTGTCCACCCAGTTCTCCTCTCCTGCACACTGTAGCGAGAGAGAGAGAGAGAGAGAGAGAGAGAGAGAGAGAGAGGGTTATTCATTTACTTATTAGCTAATAAGAGCTTTCTTCCATACATCATCTTCCCTTCTTCCCCAGTCTGAGAGCGACTCTCAAAGCTCTTATGGGTAATGAAAGCTATGACCTGCACAGCTGCACTTCCACAAAATATAATTCAACCAATTAAAGACTGGATAACATTTCTCTCTAAAAAGGCCCATGATCATGAAATTACCCCCAAAGTGCTTAATTATATCAGAAAGTTATATTTGAATCATATTGCTTATAAAGCGCTCTTTTTAGTGGCACACTTGACGCCTCTCGGATATCCCCACTAAAGGCTCTCGCTAAAGGCGCTGATGGCCATCTCAAACCCTACACTTATTCTTTTACTTCAAACTGTGGCCATCCGGTCAATGCAAGCAGCCCAAATTTATCCCAGTTGCACTCCAAATGCACGCTGGCCTTCCAAAATACGCATAAATGCTTGCATAAATTATGTAAAAATATGTAAAGGCAGCATTTTTAACACCCAAAATAAAAAGTAAAAAGTTCAAATTCTGACAATGCCTCAGCCATCTTTGGCAAGAAGCCCAAGAAAGCACAACTAGCCTATGGAGGGTGTCTATGAGCTCATGTATGCAGAAGAGGGCGGATAGCAAACCTCAGTATGTGTTCAGCTGCGCTGTGACATTAGAAAAGATGCCACGGCTAGCTTCATGTGTCTAGGATGAAGCACATGTTAGCCTCCACCCTCACTGGTTGTGGTGTGACGGGGGATAGCAAGTGGCCGGGAACTAGCAAAGTGACCAAACTGGGAGAAAAAATGGGCAAAAGTTGTGACAGCATAAGTATTTACGCTGACTTTCGCCAATGCCCTAAATTAGATTCCGTGCACCCAGGTGCCATCAGTCACATGATTAGTTGAATGGTGATCAATGGGAGTCACATGATTTCAATATGAATACAGCTGTTCCTGGAAGAGCCCAGAGACTGTTCAGAGACAGAGACACGAAAAAGAACGACAAAGTTCTAGAAGAGTGTAACCATCCCAAACTTTCAACATCCCACACTGAACGATTCGATCTATTATTAAAAACTGAAAGAATATAGTACCATTACAACTCTGCCGAGAGGAGACCGTCCACCAAAAGTCAGCGACTGCATAAACAGGGCATTAGTCAGAGACAAAGGCACAATCCCTGCCTCAGCGGCATAATCCTGGAGCCACTACAGAAATGAGTGGAATTGATATTGGCTGGGGAAGACTAGAGAATGAAGTCAGTTCAGAAACTAAAACGTCTCTAAGTGAAGTAATTAGTGACGCAATAACTCTCAAGATGTCCTCGACCTGGTTCGGTCTCCTGTGGATGATGACCAGCTCTTACGTATGAGCCATTTAGGAAAGTCAGTAGACAATAAAGGCTTACTGCAGGCACTGGAACGTTAAAATACAGCTGGAAGAAACCCAACTGTGCAATCCTGCTTTACAGCTCACAAGCACGCACTGTGACTTTAGTATAACAGAATAATCTCTTCATATTAAGCAAGTGTATCATCCAATATATTTATATTCGTATCGGACCAGATGTAAGACACACACAACTTTTTTTTTTATAACACAGAAAACAAGAATTTGCTTGAAAAGGCTACGATTGGGGATCACTTAGAGTGATCTTTCATTATCATGGCTTTAATTCAGAGCAACACTAGCAAGACACCCTTGCTAGGAAAATTGGTGCAGCTCAGCACAAGAGAGCAATTTCAACCCGTTAGCATCTCGTAGACTTCTCCTCGCTAATCAAGCTCCATTCCGGCTCCTCGGTCACGCATAAAACCGAGGGAATTATTTTTTAAACGACTGGCTCTTCTTCTCGTTCTTCTCTAGGTCAGCTCGAGTTTACAACAAGATTTCCACGTCATGCTGGGAAACGGCGTTGTACATTCCTCCTGCATGCTAATCATGTTCTTATGTGAATTTAATGGCCATGTCATTTGTGTTCCTGTCAATTTCCTTCTTTCGTTTCCCACTGAGCCACGTCATCTTTCTCATATTACTTAGTCTTCCTACGAAAGGAAGACCTGAAAGCTTGGGAGACTGGATGGGAAGTTTTAGAAGTGACTCATTTCCCAGTAAGAGCGCATATGTGATGTGCGAAGGATGCAGACAAAGATAAGTGTGTGTGTGTGTGTGTGTTTGAAGAGTGGTGACGGATGTAAGCTCAAAGCCGGTCAGCGAGGCTCTGTCTTCATAATCATGGTCTTATCTAGCCTTCCCGTACAAATACACACACCTACACATATAAACACACACACACACATTTATTGTTTACGTAGACAGCCTAATGCGCTTCATCTATGTCTTACACCAAAATGCTACATCAAAGCAGGAAGGCCATCTTAACAAGGATTGGTTAAGGACATCAACCAATGAAAACAGAGAGGAGTTAGATGTTACCAGACTTTCAGCTAAGACAGGAATAAAGCCATTTTTATTTATTAAAGAACATATTAAAATTCTCCTCATCTCACAGCTCCTGCTTTTCATCTACTTGAACAGTAAAAAATCTTCTACTTTTTAAATTCTGTATATGTAAAAGTCCTGCCATACAAGACCAATTAGAATCAGGAATTTAAGCGTGCGGTGGTATAGACAGTATTAACATGCGAGGCTGGTCCATCTGAACTTGAAAATAAATCTGAATCTGGTTAGACTGTGTGTTGCTACATATATAATTAAAGGTGCAATGTGCAATGTTTCAAAGCTTTTCTAGATCAGTAATAATCATATCATTTCAAAAAAACATGATTCACACTTCCCAAATATTACAGATAAATTGTTTTGTGGTTTAATTTCAGGCTTCGGTTTACATTTTTCTGGCCCAGAAAATAATAGAGGCCCATTCCAGAATGAACCTATTTTCACTGAAAAAGCAATACGACGGTATGTAGTGTCATATTTTATTCATATTTGCAAGTCACATGATAGGCAGCAAGGGGCAG